>JALPQI010002222.1:0-96653 GCA_025490895.1 Thaumatotibia leucotreta
GTTTAATTAAGTATGCAACAACATTTGACGTGATGATTAATGTGTAATTGCAGAGAAAAGTGTGATAATGTTTTCAAAAAGTGTTTGTTTACATGATAAGACAAGTAAGAATGAATGCACCTTATAAGCAGCGCGGGTACACGGGCCGCCTCACTGCAAAATTCAGCTTTCTAATTCGTGTAGTTTATTTGCAATTAAGTATTTAATTATGTGATACTAATATGCTGTTCAATGAAACAGACTTCAAACAGAATGTAATAAGGTAAGATTCTACTTAGGTTTAGGAAAGGTTAGAACTGCGACCCCACACAGAAACGAACGGCTATCAAAGTAGGTTTTGGATTAGATTAGCAATGCGACTCCACACAGAAACGAACGACTATCAAAGGAGGTTCAGGTTAGGTTTGAATAATAACTCCATACAGCAACGAACGGCTTTGAAAGTAGGTTTATATTAGGTTTGAACTCCAACCCCACACAAACTAACGGCTATTAAAGTAGGTTTAGGTTAGGTTAGAACTGCGACCCCACACATAAGCAAACGGCTATTAAAGCAGGGTTAGTTTAGGTTAGAACTGCGACCCCATACAAAAGAAAACGGCTATCAAAGTAGGTTAGGTTAGAACTGCGACCCCACACAAAAGCAAACGGCTATCAAAGTAGGTTTAGTTTAGGTTGGAACTGCGACCCCACACAAAAGCGAACAGCTATCAAAGTAGGTTTAGTTTAGGTTAAAACTGCGACCCCACACAAAAGAAAACGGCTCTCAAAGTAGGTTAGGTTAGAACTGCGACCCCACACATAAGCAAACGACTGTCAAAGTAGGTTTAGGTTAGATTAGAACTGCGACCCCACACATAAGCAAACGGCTATCAAAGTAGGTTAGGTTAGAACTGCGACCCCACACATAAGCAAACGGCTATCAAAGTAGGTTTAGTTTAGGTTAGAACTGCGATCCCACACAAAAGCAAACGGCTATCAAAGTAGGTTTAGGTTTGGTTAGAATTGCGACCAGTGCGACCCCACATATAAACGAACGGCTATCAAAATATGATTAAGTTAGGTTACAACTGTGACCCCACATATAAGCAAACAGCTATTAAAGTAGGCTCAGGGTTAGTTTAGAACTGCGGAATAAATATTACTAAATTTAAACCAAACTAAAATAAGAACCCGTAATCCCGTAAAGGAAAACCTCAAGCACCATTCAAAATTCCCTGATTTAAATTTACTGAAAACTATTCTTGGACAGAATGACTTGTCGATGAAATGAAAATACTTGAACCGTTGTCTTTGAAACAACATTCGACTAAATGATTGTCGACAAGTCAAGGCGAAACCCAAAAAAGAAAATAACAAATATTAAACTTATTTCGGCCACTTTTGAATCTCCTGAGAAAAAAAAACAAAATAAGATTCATTATTAGCAGGAAACCGTGTAACATGCATAATATATAACTACATACAATCGAAATGGCAACCTCCTTCTTTTTTGAAGTCGGTTGAACACATTTTTTTTCATAGAAGTCCAAAATCTACGCGTGCGAAGCCGCGGGCAAAAGCTAGTACATAATAAATGAAATGGTACTTAAATAATCACATATTTAAAAGCTAATTTCAGGTGACTGACGGCACCTGTCAAAATAAGTAACATTTGGGGATAATACAGGTTACAATACCTGTATTCATTGCTTAAAGTTTTTTTAATAAATTAACAATAATAAGAATTAAGACACTAGTTCATTTCAAAAAATAATTATACTTGACCTAAATAAGGATCCCTTGAATTTAACGCAAATAAAAAACAGCCTGTACGAATACATTACATAGTAGGTCTACAATAGTATACATAGAACGAACAAGTGCAGTGTCTACATTTGATTTAAATTGATGCTTCGTGCTAGCAATTTAGTGGCGAAATTTTTTGCATCAATCCCAACAGGAACTGATTTCAATCGCCCGTAAACTCCAGCGTTCCAAACTCGAAAACGGGCGCCATTACTTCGGCTGCATTCAAACACAGATAGATGTGTCGGTCGAGCAAACATTTTATTGCACGCGAGCTCCTTGGTCCGCTTTACATAGAGGCTCTGTGAGCAACAATTTTCCGGAACATTTCCGCGCGGCTAACGAACGGAAGCGCGGGGGACGCGCCCAATTGCCGGATAAATGCAGCTCAATTACTACATTGTGGCCGCATTTTTCCCCTAAACGTTCTGAACAACGAAAGCCTTTATTATTTATTTCGCTTCTGCATTGCATAATGTGGATTTTAACTGTTGTGACAATTGGAAATAAGTTACATGTTTTTATGTTCAAAGCATGGATTTGATGTTTAATCTTTAATAAAATTGTGCGCATGATTATATTATGTACTACAAAATAATATTCACATTCAGATTGGTTCCACTGTATTTGTGTTTAAATAATTGGGTGAAAAATAGGTGAAAAAAATAACGACATGATCTGGTACATAGAGTAGTAACGTTTAAAACATGTGACTTTCCAGGTTTGAATAGTCGCGAAAAGAATAAACAATTTGTGCACTTTTACGTACAACAGGTCATAATGTTTCTAGCGCGAAACATAATCCTTCATCAATATGCGGTATTATTATGAACTTTGCAGAAACTACCTATATACAATGCATTGTACTTTATAATGTACATTCTTCAAATATTCATACTTTATTTATATACTTCCTCTAAATAAGAATTTATCAATTAAGTAGCTATATTTTGATCAAATGTCTCGCTGAACCTTTGATCAAATGCCACGCCTGGGCAGCTAAATGTGGTAAATAAGTTGGTCAGTATGTGTGGGCACCCATACAAGAACAATACAGGGAGGCCGGATACAACCACTTGAAAACGACCACAGGCCGCGTGAGTAAGGCACTGGGTCCACCAAAATCGAGCTAACAATTGATAGCTCGGCTAAAAAGTGAACAAAATAATAAAAAACGTAATGCGATTACCTTTTGTTCGTTTTTATAACCGAGCTATCAATCGCTAACTCGCTTTTGGTGCCTGACGGGCGTATCCAATATTTAACGGTGTTTAGTTTTTGGAACGTTTTAAAATAATTATGATTTGTAATAAATACATACAATTGTCCAATCGCTATCAGGCGTATCGGAAAGGCCAGGGTTCTTAGAAACAGAGTATGCCTGTGATGTTACGGCGTTAGAGTGAATTTTGAGCATCTTGGCAGCTCAGATGAAGATTTCATTGAAGATTTCAGAGAATTTCATTGTAGGTATTTCTTTAGAAAAATAATATTTATAGGCACGCTGCACTGTTGGTTGCTGCCGTGTGGGTGTACAATTGGTTGAACCATTTTGTACAAATTATACCTTCAATTTAACAGCAAATTATACATATTATGGCAAAGACACCAAATATTATATCTGGCTACTATCAGGAGAGTACCTACCTACATAGAATAATATAATTACATTGCTTTACCTTCCGCAAAAATGTTAACGAGTAGGGTACACAGGCCAAAAGCGGGTAGGCCGCCTAAAGCGGGTAGACGCTTATACATCGTTTTATGAAACAGTATTGTAAATTTGTGCGTGCGCCGCACGAGCGCGGCCGCCGACGAGTTTCAACTAGTATTGAGCGAGTTGCAACACAAGTTTTGTGGTGTTTTTGTTAAAATAAATCAAGGTGATTGTTGTTTGATTAGTCAAATACCTTTGCAGATTACTAGTTAACAATTTTATTGTGTGATTCTGTATAGATTTAACGTTTAAATATGATCAAATGCTTTGAAGCATCTGTTCGTGTTTCAAGGTTATTTTTTGTTAACTTTAATAAGTCGTTTTGGGCAAAGTGGGTAGGGCAAAGTGGGTAAGGAAAAACCTATTGATTATAACTTAAAAATTAATCAATCGTTTACATTTATATTGACTGTAAGGAGTCTTAAGACTGATTTTGTGATTATAATAATAATTCTACTACTTAAAGTATAATAAAAATATGTAAAACGTTTCTGTGTAAATTTCAAAGATTCAATAATTGTAGTACATCCAGTTTGAGGCACTCAGTTTCTTTGTGTGTCACTACAATGTTCCGTTTAGTGGCGATTTTTGTATTAAATTGCTTATGCAAGAATTTTGTTATTAAATATTTGATTCAAATATAACTATAATTAGTTTATTTATTAAATTACCCGCTTTACCCCTTTCCTACCCGTTTTGCCCAAAGCACCAACCCGCTTTAGGCCTATGTCTGGGCAAAGCGGGTTTTAGTAGACCTTTTGCTTTTCTTCTATTGTATAAAAAATTGACAGAGAAACTACAAAAAATACATTTTAAACTCAAGTTCAATAAATCTTCTAACAAGTAACTGTATATGTCATGCCGTTATACAAAAAAATCATTGATTTTTTTGCGTTCGTTGTTAGCTTACCCGCGTTGGGCCTGCTTACCCTAGGTATATGGCTCGTTATTCAGTTGATATTGATAATGAAATCAATTGAATTCGTCTAACTGAAGTTTGAATATAAAATAAATCACCAAATTAAAAAACCAACTTCAACCATTTTTTTAGATCCCATCATCTGACCCCGACTTGGTGCCCGTTGGCCATCTCGAGGTTGTAATTAAGTAATTCTTATAGTACCAGTCCTCCTTCTTTAAGAAACGCGAGCACAGAAAATGGACTTGGATGAGTCCCGACGGTGCAACTAAAAACGAGATCGACTTCATCATGTCGACGAAGAGACATATATTCAACGATGTTTCTGTGATCAGTACGGTTAAAACCGGTAGCGATCACCGCCTGGTAAGAGGCACGTTGAATATATGTCCTAAGCTAGAACGCTCGCGACTGATGAAGTCTACGCTCCGTCCTGCACTCCATCTCCAAAACCCCGAGAGCTTTCAGCTGGAACTCCAAAACCGTTTCGATTGCCTAGGCGATGACGTGGACGTATTCAACGACGGGTTTGTGGAAGCTGTCCATAGCGCTGGGTCTAAGTTTTTTAAGGCCCAGCGGACAAATAAGACCAGAAAGCTCTCAGACTCCACTCAGAAGCTAATGGAAAAAAGGAGTGAACTGGTTCTACAATCCTCAGTTGATGCGACTTTATACCGGCAGCTCAACAGACAGATCTCTAAGTCCCTCAAACGCGATATGCGCCAATTCCGTACCAAGTGTATAGAAGAAGCCATCGAGCGGAACAAGGGCTCTAAAGTTTTTGCAAGGGATCTGTCTGTTGGGCAAAGCCAGCTCGCCAAATTAAAGACTGAGGATGGTAGAATCGTCACATCCAGATCTGAGCTGCTGAGTGAGATAGAGGGTTTTTATGGACAGCTGTACACGTCAACTAGCAGACCCGAAGTTGATCTAGCGGAAGACCTCAGAGCTAGACTGACCCGACACTATACAGAAGACATCCCGGACATCAGCCTGTGCGAGATTAGAATGGCTCTTGAACAGCTCAAAAATAACAAGGCGCCTGGGGAGGACGGAATTACAGCTGAGCTTGCTGAAGGCGGGTGGTAAACCGATCCTTACGGCCCTTCAGAAGTTGTTCAATTCCGTCTTACTGGAAGGGAGAACGCCAAAGGCATGGAACAGAGGTGTGGTGGTACTGTTCTTCAAGAAAGGTGACAACGCTTTATTGAAGAACTACCGACCCATCTCACTTCTGAGCCATGTCTATAAGCTGTTTTCAAGAGTCATTACGAATCGTCTTGCACGCAGGCTTGATGACTTCCAGCCTCCCGAACAAGCCGGTTTCCGAAGAGGCTTTAGTACCGTAGACCACATCCATACGCTTCGCCAGGTTATACAGAAGACCGAAGAATATAACCTGCCCCTCTGTTTAGCGTTTGTGGACTACGAGAAAGCCTTCGATTCGATCGAAACATGGGCAGTACTACAGTCTCTCCAACGGTGCCAAGTCGACTACCGCTATATCGAGGTGTTGAAGTGTTTGTACGAGAGCGCCACAATGTCAGTCCGACTCCAAGACCAGAGCTCGAAGCCTATTCTGCTGCAGCGGGGAGTTAGGCAAGGAGATGTCATCTCCCCTAAGCTGTTTACCGCTGCACTGGAGGATGTCTTTAAGACTCTGGACTGGAGAAGGCTGGGTATCAACATAAACGGCGAGTACCTCACTCACCTTCGATTCGCTGATGATATAGTAGTCTTGGCTGAGACCTTGGAGGACTTAAGTACTATGCTCGTTGACCTCAGTAAAGCCTCCGAGCGAGTTGGTCTTAGGATGAACATGGATAAGACGAAAATCATGTCGAATTCCCATGTAGCACCAACTCCCGTAATAATCGGAGACTTTACACTCGAAGTTGTAGACGAATATATATACCTAGGGCAAACTATTCAGTTAGGTAGGTCCAACTTCGAGAAAGAGGTCAATCGTCGAATCCGACTCGGTTGGGCAGCGTTCGGGAAGCTACGACACATATTTTCGTCCAATATTCCGCAGTGTTTGAAGACGAAAGTCTTTAATCAGTGTGTGTTGCCAGTGATGACATACGGTACTGAAACGTGGCCGCTTACAATGGGTCTCATAAGAAGGCTCAAAGTCACCCAAAGGGCAATGGAGAGGGCTATGCTAGGAGTCTCTCTGCGTGATCGGATTAAAAATGAGACCATCCGCAGCAGAACCAAAGTAACCGAAATAGCTCTCCGAATCGCTAAACTGAAGTGGCAGTGGGCGGGGCACATTGCGCGTAGAACCGATGGCCGTTGGGGCGGGAAGGTTCTTGAGTGGCGGCCACGTACCGGAAGGCGTAGCGTGGGTAGGCCCCCCACAAGGTGGGCCGATGACCTGGTGAAGGTCGCAGGAGTCCGCTGGATGCGGGTGGCGCAGGACCGGTCATTGTGGCAATCTTTGGGGGAGGCCTATGTTCAGCAGTGGACGTCTTTCGGCTGATATGATGATGATGATGATGATGATGATAGTACCAGTAAGAAAATAACAAAAACAAATAAGCTAAACACAAAATACAGGTTACAACAGGCGATCTTATCGCTAAAAAGCGAGCTCTTCTAGACAACCTTTGGCTAGAAGGAAAATAATAATAAATTACCAAGTAGGTAACCAAGTAGTTTGGTACTAAGGTACCAAAATTAAAATGTAAGAGACACAGACAAAAAATATGAAATATATCATCAATTTATAGTTTAGTTTATTTCTCACATTTATACAAATTTCACATAAATAAAATTTACATTTCAGCTTAAGTATATTACATTTCGTATAAAGATCGTTAATAAAAATATAATGAAATAAAAAATAAATATACAATTAAAATAGAAGACAAGCAATGCTTACATAGCATACACGACCGAATAAAAAAAAATTTGAAAATCGAATCGTGATTCTCAAATATATCAAACATAGAAAAAAAGGTTAAAAATGAAATAGAAAATAAAGTTAAGTTTACATATAATATTACACATACGTGTCATGAAAGTGGTGTCTTTGAGTTGAAATTAACATTGAATGCCGTTTTACTGCCGTCTCTCACACCTTAGCTGCGAGGCGCTATGAAGTAATAACCATAAACACCAGTGGAATTGTCGGTCCTAAACCAAGATTGCAAGACGACTGCTAGAAGATACTCAACGGCTTAGTTTCAGAATTACAATTAATAATCTAGACTTGTGTTGTAATTTATGATAATTTAGTAATTAAACTGTGTAGGACTTAGCTATTTATTTTGATAGCAAATGTTTAAAATAATAAAAAAGTACCTAACAATAAAAGGTACTCTTCAAATTCGTCGAATGATATACAGGGTGGGTGAGTAACCCGACAAACTTGAAAGGTGTATTCCTGACCACATTTTGAGACTATAATGTCAATGAACTTTTCTGGATTCGGCTTAGTTTAAGAGATAATGACATGTTTTTCAAAAAAGCTATTGCTATCATGTCACTAAAAAATGAGTGCACGATTAAAATTCTCACACGAATAGGTTTCATCTTGATATACTCACTGATTAAAGTTAGAGAAAATGAGATGAAATTTCCAAAAAAATCTGTACCTATCGTTCCAAAGGTTGTCTGGATCTGGGTCAAAGATAGTTCTTTAGCGATAAGGCAGTGGTGTTGTGTTAAAATTGTAAATTCTTTGTAATTATTGTTTGAATGAGGTATGCAACAAAGATTATTGTAAATGTACATATTGTATTGTGGTTGAAATACTTTGATAGTATATTATCAGGCTTATTAGAACTTTTGTTAACTATAAATTGTTTAGGCTATACAGGTTGTTCGCGAGGAAACCGCAAGATTTTAACTATGCATTCTAGACATCAAAATAAACAAAAAATATTATGAGACCTAATGTCAAATTCCACACAAAAAAAACTTTTTTTATGGCTTTTTGAATACTTTTTAACATTTCCAATACTTTTATCATAACAACAATTTGTTAGAATTAATTTTTTAAATGTTTTTTTTAGGGACAGGTTTTTTCATCGAGTCTTTTCTTATTTTTTGATTGCCAGGCAAAAGGTGTGGTAATATTAGAACACATTGTGGTAGCATTGTAATCAAAAAGAAGTTTTATGACGAGTTGCGTCGAAAAACTTTTTCCGAAAAAAGGTTGATTATCTCTGGAACCAAGCCGAATCCAGGAAATTTTATGTAACATTAAATACTCTAAATATGCTTAGGAATTCAGCATTAAAATCTTGCGGGTTCCTCGCGAGCACCCTGTATTAGAAAACTTATAAATTATAAGATACATTGTGTTTGTTGGCTTACATAATAATATCGCAAACTAGGCAGCCATAGTTTTATCTCTGAATCCAAATGGATTCATTTGTATTTTTTAATAAAATAAGCTCTTAAATAAAAAAGAATCATTCTTTAAAGATATTAGCAAATCCTTGTATAATAAGTTAAGTGGAATGCTCAAGGAGAATCTCAATGACGAGATTTATGTTAGAAGCGCGGTATCTTGGTCTTTGATTACTTTTAAACTGTTTTTTAGGTTCTGTATTTCACTTCAATAGCTCTGTAAATTACGATCTTGAATTTACGAATTCGTAGTAGGTGGATCAACTTCACTGAAAAAAATATTTAACTGAACTACTTTGGCTATTTCATCATTAACCATAATTCGGTATGGCGTTACTAAAGTTAATTTATATTAACAAACAGGTTTGCGTATTAAAAACCAAACGGATAATGTTATTCTAAGTTGGGCTATTCGTAAATAAATACTTGTATACGTCTTACATTAAAACAGTAAACAAATTCAAGTGTTCACATGTAAATAAACCGCTTGGTCTAATTTAAGAGTAAGCATTGACAATATGCAACAAAAACCAAGTCCTAGCTTCTAACAAAGACGATGTTGTTATCCATAACATAAAATTGTTTAGATTTAACTCAACAATGATTTGCTATTATAATACATAATTTTTGTTACATATAACCCGTTTTGTCTAGTAGAGTAAAACCAAATACGGGTTTGCTACTCTAGCAGACCATTCGCATTATCTAACCAAATAAAATACAATGTGTAACCAAACGTACTTCATTATATAGACAATACTTAGCATAGAAATAACCAAACGCTTTTGTGTGATGTGTATGACATAATGTATGTCAAGTTACTTGAATATTCCAAAATGGAAGTTGTACCTCCACCAGCAGACACCCTCGGAGACTACCTTCGGGAATGGGGATTAGAAGGTTACATAAGGACATTTCAAACCATGTCATGTCTTTGTAAACCAAATAATTTTAATTTCTTCATTTTCCTTGTAATCAAAGAGACTCTGAAGCTAATGTATCAAGCAAAATAATGGAATTACTCGTACTAGTAAAATAATTTAGAAAAATAAATTGGTTTACAAAGATACTCTGTGCAATGAAAACCTATAAAGTGATGCAAAAAGTACTTTTGCTCGCGATTGTATTATTGATTGATTGATTATTTTGATTACTATACCGTTCTTATAAATGACTATGAATGTTTCTATTACCGTAAAACTACACAACTATAGTCCGGATTTTTCGGATTTCTATTTCGTACTTCTCCCTCTCGTTAATGGAATTTCGTATGAAATGCTTCTCAATGATTTGAGATGTGGTAGGAGGTAGTTAATTAATGAACATAAATGAAATTGGTAAAAATTGTTGTTATCATTTTTTTTTTTTTTAATAAACTTGGACCATTGTTGTATGGTATGTTGTCAACTATAGGCCAAAGTTTAAATTGTACTGAAAATGCGTATTGTGGCATTTTGGACCATAGCTGAGAGTTTTATTTTAGTGTTAAGGGTATGGTTATAACAGAAAAATACGAAATAATGAGTTCAAGACGTTTATTTCTATCAAATTATGTATCACAAAAATCAGTCATATATATTTCTTTTAATTATAAGTAAATATGTTTAAATTGTTTAACATAACTCAAAAGCAACAAAAAAACTTTTATAACGTACTTAGTATTAATAAAATCTGTCTCAAAATCAACAATTGACAAACAACATAGGTTTATTTTTTTGGTATTCGCCATTTGTGCTCGAGTTCCGGTACTCGGAACAATGCACGCTTCGTGCCTAGTTTTGATGGGGTTTTAATTGGTGAGATTATCTTGTCCATTGGATAAAATATACAGTCTGGTTTCTCAGGCCATTTCCAAGATAATCCGCAACGTGTCAAACAGTTAACAGACACCCCATATTTATCCACTGTTTTGACTTGGCCCGGCCACTGTTCTCCTTCGTATTCCACTAACACGTAGTCGCCTGACTTGGGAACAAACTGCGTAAAATTCGGGATATCATCTGTTTTCAGAATATCAGCTAGATAGAGGCTCATCGGCGAACTCGTTCGAGATATCCATGGTCGAGTCTGAGTCATACTGAACTTCGAAGTCGTCATCATATTCGGAAGAGGACTCTACATTTTTTTGTAGGTTTGCGTTTAGGTTTTTTTTATTGAGGAAGGTTGTTGTTTTCTTGTCTTTTGATGAAGTAGCTTATACCACGTCATCTATAGCTATGCTTTTACCCGCCGGAACATTGAGCTTCTTTTTTCGCCCTTGGCCGCAATCTTGTATTGTTTAGCAGCTTCACGTTGAGTAAGTATTTTATTTGTGATATCCGCAAGACACAGGTCCATTTGACGGGCACTATAACATTTATATGGCCGCCTTTCTTCCCGGTTTTTTTCTCATTAATTTGTCTAGTGACATCATTTTCTACAACAAAACAAGTTGAGTTTTAGATATGGTCCAAGATTACAATAGGACTATAGTTGAGACCCGAGGGTAGGATCGTAATAAAAAAAACATATTGTTTTAAATCAGTGCATTTATGTAATAAATTATACGTTAATTTAATGTAAGAAACATTACTTTCCATATGAATCCAACTGTGGGTCGTAGGCTTCACTATAACTTTTATTTTGAAATAAAAGTTTGCGGAGTTCACGAAACACGTTTCCACCGGTAATTCTTTGGGGCGACAGACTGACTCAAATAAGAATGACATCTATTGATCGTGTATTGATATAGTAAGTATAAATACGTCGGTGAATGGAAATGTGTCAATATAATGTGGTAAATGTCGCTACTAGTAAATGCCGGCGTGATTTTGTTTGACAAGTGAGCTGGACTAGAGTTGGGACCCCGCACTATAGTTGTGTAGTTTTACGGTATTTGAATGTTTCTATTATTACAATTAATAAAGTAAATTAAAATAAATGTTTCTTTCTTTGCTCGTTTAGTATTACTTCTTTTTGGGTAATCATCGATGTGGCTTATACATACACCCTACTTGTAGTTAAATGAGTTATAAATAGGGCTCACTGCCTGTATAAAATCCAGTACGTCTCATCACCCAGGGGATAAGAAAGGTGACGATGAGACGTACTGGATTTTATACAGGCAGTGAGCCCCATTTACAACTCATTTGATATTTGTCTGTATATGATCCACGTATTTTTGTCATGTATAACCTATTCATTTGGTTAGAAGTAGGCAAACTATTTGGTCAAAATAATTAAACATTTGGCTGTATATGAACAACGTATTTTTGTCGTGTATAACCTATTCGTTTGGTTACATGCAGGCAAATAATTTGGTTAAATATAATGAAACAAATTGCTTAACACCTTCACGGACACTCAACGCCCACAGGCGTAATCTCATTGTTTCTTCTATTGTGTCTGGAGTAGTGTCCGCGAATGTGTTAAAATAATACTCAAAATTGGTTATAGGTAACAAAAAAGTTATGTTAAACATTACTGAGCCAGTTGGTTTAGGCGTAGCAGAAAATTTGATTAAAGTAAGTTGTGAATTCAGTAAGATTTTGACAAACAGTAAATTTGTTATCAACATACAGCACGTCTACAATAACTGAATTGTAAACTAAATATAACTGAACTTATGGTAATATACAACAGACAGTTTTCACACGATATAACTAATATTGTTTAGCAATACACAACATCAATTGTTTAGTAGAAAATTAACCGAACTGATTTTGGTAAGATATTGCCTTACTTCGCTCGTCACTTTTTTTAAGTTACAGGTTGACGAAAGTTCGGTTACCATTAACAAATTATTTTTTTCAGTGTTTCCAGTGTCCTTGGCAGCTTCTTATTTAATGTTTTTGGTGATCTCAAACTTAACATGATTGTAGTTCTCCTGGCCTGAGGTAATAGTACATTGAGCATCTGGGGAGATAAGTACGGTATCACTAACGAGAGTGTTAATAGAAGCCCGACGCCTTAGGCGGAGAGCTTTTAATGACTCGAGTTAGTATTCCGCTTACCGACCGTGATACATACAATGTTTTTTCTCACACTTGCGAGCAAAACAATTAGTTTTAAAACAAAATATTATTACATGACGTACTAATATTTATATTACTTCCTATGCATGCAAGCAATGGCACGCTTACAAAGCAAGTGTGATGAAAAATTGTTAATTTTATACATTGTTAAAGAAAAACGGGCATTCACTAAGAGATCTCAAGATGGATGATGACAAGACAAAATGATTAACCCAGAGGCCGTAGGTCGACAAGAACTCGAGACCCTCATTAAAAAGTTTTATGAGTTCCTTACGTCGCTACACTCATTCCGAATAGATTGACGTCGGAATTTAAATGACTTATTGTGGCAATTTGCCGATTGTTAAATTGAATGGCAAACCACGAAAAAGTTAACGGGATATGCCGGATTTTCCATTAAATCCGGAGGTTGATTCGAACTTTACAAAATGATATCAGGTCGATGATTTCTTTTTGCTCGTATAATTAATATGTTCTGACTTACGGAGCCCAAACTTGGCCACTTACCGAGTTACAAAAGGTCAAGCTGAAGGTCTGCCAAAGAGCCATGGAGCGCAGCATGCTTGGAGTGAAACGGATTGACCGGATCCGTAACACTACACCTTGCGTTCCAAAACTCGCATTGTCGACGTAGGAGTAAAAACCGCCAGGCTGAAATGGGACTGGGCTGGTCACGTTCGCCGAATGCATCTACAGAGGTGGGCAAAAGTAGCTACGGAGTGGATACCGCAGAGGAAACGGCGAATTGGTCGGCCCAAGAAGAGATGGCGGGATGACCTGGATGCATTTTCCAACAACTGGCCAGAAATAGCCCTAAATCGGGAAGTTTGGAAATGTAAGGGGGAGGCCTTTGCCCAGCAGTGGGACACAATAGAGGCTACTTAAAAAAAATATATGTATCAGTACTAGGGCTCTCGGTCGTGTCCGGGTTTCGTGTACCCGTTTCCGTGTACCCGTTTCTTTGCTACCGGGAAACGGGTTTCTTACCCGTTGGAAACGTTTAATTAGGAACCGTGTAATTAAGACACGGATACCCGAGTACCTGTGTCTGATCCGCCCTCAATGTGTAGTGGCAGTGGCAATCTAAAATATAGGTACGATTTTATATTTGAACAAAGTATTGAACCGCATTTAACCTGCAACGAAGAAAATTTCTAGCTGCGTAATTCGTAAAAAACTGCGAATTTTTCGGTAGGTATTTTTTTGTTTCAGACTTTTTACTAATAAAAACATAGGTTTTTCGAATATTCAATTGTAATGGATCCGCAAGACTCAAGCTTTGAAAAGTTTCTAAGTAGATCCGCGGACCCGCGCTTGGAAACGTTTCTAAGTTGGAAACGTTTCTTGGCGTTTCGTGTCGTTCGGGTTCTTAGTACCGCCGGTGCTAAGGATTCGTGTACACGTGTCTGCGGGTAACACGGATACCGGTAGCCCTAATCAGTACGCACAATAAGCCTGACAATGTATGATTACTTAATACGAAAATAAATGAATATGAATAAATTAGATTTTAAAGTTTCAAATACCTCTTTAAGGTAATTCAGAATGACTTTTCAAACTATAAGTATGTTATAAATGTCGTATAATCTTCGATGATCGTGGAAAACTAACGTTATCTAACAAACCGAGGGAAAAGTATAATAAAGAGCACTGTCTTTTAACTTTCGTTCACAAAGCAAAAGAAAAACATAGGTATTATAACACTACGAATGTGTTGGTATGGTACATCTGCATTATCATATGTATAATATCTAAATTTTGCTATAAGCTAGTGAAAATTATTTTGTAAAAACACTCTGATCCGTTTTACTACATCCGTTCTAGTACTCGTCTCGTTAATATTTGATGCCCAGTGAAGTAAATTAACTTATGCACTTTAATCTACGACTTAATAGGTACCTATTTTGTTTATTATTCAAAACCTGTTCCAGGGCGGTTGAACCAAAGCCTCGTATATTTTATTGGAAGCCTGGTGCCGAATTAAGAGCAATTCACATCGGGCGATTTTCCGTCGCCGGCCCGGGTACGTGGCACGACAATCCAATTAATAAGCAAACCTTTCGTATTCACTGGGAATATCAAATGTTTGTCCGGCAGCCAATCGGCCGTTCAAATAAAATATTCATATTAAAATTGTCGCACGTAATTGCGACATGTTTGTTCCAATACATTAATATTTTCAGCATTTTACATCGTTTCAGGTAATCGCTCAATCTGTACCCATTTGGAACCTTCAAATCCTGAAATTATAGGACGCTTGAAATAAATCTTTAATATTTTAAACGAATTAATTATTTATTGAGACATTAAAACGTAATTATCATTTCACATTTGAAGTAAATAGGTACATTTTATTTGATCTGTAAATAAACTAAGTAATTACTTTTTGTTCATGAAAATAGCAGTGACATTAGATATATTTAATTTTAATTTGTAAGCCGAAACTGTACAAAATTTACTAAATCTTATTACTTCACAATGTAATTGTATTGACAGATCAAGCGTATAATACGCTCGCGATCACTGGAAACGCTTCGTATTCGCCTTATTAAGTTAATTTTAATATCCAGTTGTACTGCAAAATTACTTATTTCTTTACTCTTTTAATTTCAAAGGCTACACATAAAGCATAATTGGATTCATTCACAATGAAATATGTCTTAATTCGTGTGCTTATTGGGTGGCCGTCCTTGTTCGCTTTGACAGGCGCTGAAGGGACCTCATTCCGCTGGTTTATTCGCGATACTGGTATAACAGATTGTTCGGTCGCCGTTGTCTTGATTTCCCACAAGATTACCGCAATAAGGGCAAGAAGTCAACCGCCGCTCCATTCCTATCTCTCTCGACTGCTATTTCTAATTTTGATTTACTATACAAATATTCCAATGTAGGTATGAACATGAACGTTTTCCTTTTGTTTTCTACTGGAGATATTTAATCAAAGATTATTTCGAACAGATCTCATCAGAGAGATTGTGAATATAATCCTGTCCCAGTTTATTTATTTTAAACGGAAGCTTAAGGTCCATTTGGACAATTACTCTGTGTGAAACAACAGACAAATATTTCATTGTGAAATAACGGGCACCTACTTAGTTAGGATACCTAGGGACTGAAGTAGGTACTTACAGACACATATTAGATTTTGGAATCTTAAACCCTGTAAAATAGTTGCTCAGTAGTGATTTACCCCTAAAAATTTTCTTTCGCACATTTTGTTCGCGATTTTTTTTGTCATGAATTCGTACAGCGGGTTACAAAATTAATCTGTATTATTAATCAGTGTCTCATAGTTTTTATATAAAAATGCGTGTGCTATACGCGCGTACAGATGTGGACTAAAAGAATCTTGCGTTCCGTTTTCGCAGTTTAGTCACATAACTCTAAAAATCGTTTCGCATTCAAAGTTTATGTCACTAAAGCTAATCAATTTTATGTTTTACACCCATCGGAACAAGGAATAACAAAATGTATTTTTATTTAGTGTCATCCATTGCTACGAACGCTATTTTACTTTTTTCTATCGCATGAATACAAACGCCAATTGGTATTTCCCAGAGAACAAAACACTCCATTTTACAATGAAGCCCGCAAACGGTGTGTGATAGAACTCTGGGGCAAATAAAATATAAACTGCGACAACTATTCCGTGGAATTCGTGCCCTCACTTCGTTTTAGGAACAAATAGTAGGTAAGCTTACTTCTACCTATACAGGGTTATTTTTTCACCAGTACAATAAATCAACATACGTAATAGTAGTCCAAGTTACAGAATACTAACATTTTTTGTTACTACCCCTTTAGAACAAAAAAACTAAAATACCGATGTTTGAACTTATCCGCAAACCTAATAAGAAAATTGGACGCATTATCAATGTACATAACTAGCAAAACACACGAACTGGCAACTGTTTGTTTACAACGTCATCGCACGTGGCATGACGGGTTGGAAAAACCCCACTGGGTATCAACTTATGATTATGACTTGGCAAAACAATCTTACTTGATCCCAAATCTTCCTTCATACTTGCACTACAAGTACACTACAAGACAGCACGGGCTTAGGACCGTAAAAACAAAGAATTTTTCTGTGTGTGAAGTTTGTCGAATGTTTTAAATTATGTCTGGGAAACGTGATAAAATTACAAAGTAGGACAGAAACTTTCTTCATTGAGGCGTATTTAAAAATTTGAAATCACCTTTATGCACAATGATTGGAATCAAAAAAACATACCTAAGTAATGGAGTCCATTTCTCGTACTAATTTATTAATTCACATACTTAAGCAAGTGCTCAAAATGTTGGCTGTGGTTATCTAAACACACTCTTGCCCGTTTTTGAATGTTTCCTTCGATATTTTCCAACACAAGTCTGTAGTTCTCACTTTTAAGTTCATCAAATGCACTTATTATTAGATTTTTTAAGTCTTTTAAATTTTGGGCCTACCCGCCGTTTCACTACACCTCACAAAAACAGGCACACGGGGTCAAATCTGTTGACCTGGCTGGCCATGGCTATAACACTGGCATTTTCCAGGCGGGGCACATTTTCCCTAATGAGAAAATAACTAGGTACGAACCATTTCGTACGAGCAATTTCCGACTGAAGGTAGTACGATGCGGCACGCGTGCACATACCTATGTCAAGCGCGGGACTGACCCTGACCTAGTCACCGAGATTAAGATAACTGCTATGTTGCCAACTCGTGCGCCGACCAGCAGGTCGCTCACCCCTTTCCGCCGCCCTCTGCGTCCCGCAACCCGTTGACGTCTTGTTTTTAGTAAGCCCATCATTTTACATTTGCATGAAGGATAAATTAATAATAAATGAAAAAAAAAATATGTCAATTTTATTTGATAAATGTAATCTATTATCGATACCAAATACGTGGGAAAATTTATTGTACCGGTGAAAAAATAACCCTGTATAACTTGTATGTGAAACTCTAAATAATAAGTAATATAAATTGGCAAGAAAAAATACAAATTCACGCTAAGATATAAAAAAGTTTGTGGCTTGATGAATGCTATTAACTATACGTATATAAATGTATTTTTGACTGTAGGTACATTAACTGGACGTCATGTAGGGTCGGCTGCGAAAATATATTAACTATTATACTACTTTACTGAAATGTATACAAATGTTTTGAACGTGACAGTACGTACTAAAAAGGACACGGGTCGCGTTTTATAAAGTTACAATTTACAATTTCGCTATTTGCCTCTCTAACGCACACACATATTGGCAAGAAAGGGAGGCAAACAGCGAAATTGTAAATTGTAACTTTATAAAACGCGACCCTGGGTGTTTAGCCAAGTTACCAATCGCTAGCGCTTGGTAGCGTATCGTAGTTTTCCCTCTCTTTCATATTAGTGCGACAAAGACAGTTAGCTGCCTTCCGCTTATGATTGTCAATTAAGCGCTAGCGATTGGCAACTTGGCTAAGCATCCAGATACAGATTTTTTTAACCGACTTCAAAAAAAAGGAGGAGGTTCTCAATACGACAGAATTTTTTTTCTTTTTTTTACCCGATATCTCCGAGATCCGTGAACCGATTTTAATTTTTTCTTTTGTAATCGAACGTGTACAACCCCGAGATGGTCCCATCGGCACCAAATTGTGGTCTGATGATGGGATCTTGGAGAAATCGAGGGATTTCTTCAAATGTTGTAGGTATGTGTATGGCGCTTTTGGTAATTTTCATTCATTTTTACCAATTCTTAATTTGGTGATTATTTGTGATAATGACGTCGCTTGAAACAAAACTACTTACTCGAAATTGTAAGTATCTATTTATCTTTGATAGGTATCCATTAGATAAAATCAGATTAAATCCTATATATTGCATATATTTTTAAGCAAATTTCATAATCAGCTACACATTTAATGGCCCATTTTGGACCGAACTATCAAAATCAATACCTAAGTCTACCGCTCAAACGCGGCACACTTGAACTGAAAATAGGAATGCAATAAGATGCCGAACCATCCACGGGTTCGGAGATCCGTCGTTAAAGCTTTACGATACGACATAAAATGGCCATTGTATCGTTACAATAATTGTCTGCGTTAACATTATGAAATGAAATCATCGCGATAAGATGGCCACGTTGTTTTGACGACTACTTTTATGGTGACGATAGTGATGGTGAATGGCGTTTATCAGGCACCATACTGTTAACAGATATGGGTATCTACGACTGAATACAGATATACAGTGTGTAAATCTAATACGGGCTATAAACTAAACCAGGCATGGGATTCATTAGTGTAATCATGGATTCGGAATTAACGCTGGATGCGGGTGGCGCAGGACCGGTCATTGTGGCAATCTTTGGGGGAGGCCTATGTTCAGCAGTGGACGTCTTTCAGCTGATATGATGATGATGATGATGATGAGGAATCATGGATTACAAGGTTTTTTTTAAGTTACTCTTAATTATGACTCCACAGATTTTTTTTAAGATTATCGGAGCAGCAATGTTAGTTACGATGGTACCTTGGGGGGGGACATAGACACCGTGTTATTAGACCTTGAGACTATTATTTCAAAATTTAAAAATATTGGCCTTGACCTAAACTTCGGAAAATGTGAACTATTTCTTCATAATTCCGTAACACCCACTTCAGATGCTATACAAAAGTTTCAAAATTTGATACCTGATATAAAAATAGTAGACGAAAAGTCGCTTTATCTTCTAGGATCTCCTATTCTAGAAGAATCATTCCCTAATTACGTTCAAAATTCAATTACCAAATTCCAAAACTGCGCAAACCGCCTTTTCGATATTAGTCCACATTATGCATTAACTCTGATAAAATTTTGTTTATTTGTCCCCAAACTTACTTACGTTATGCGTTGCTGCCCCTTATGGAAATTTAAAGACAGCCTTTTGCTACCTTTGGATGACTTAGTAAAATGTAACCTCGAAAAAATTCTGAATGTACAGTTCAACGATAGCTCATGGTCCCAGGCCGCTTTACCAATTCGGCACGGAGGTTTAGGCATCAGAAAGATTTCGGATGTATCTTTACCTGCGTTTTTGTCTTCTACCCACAGCTCTGTTAATCTTATAGGCAAAATTCTAAGGGCTTGCCCTACAAACTATAAGATTACAGGTTTGGAGGAGGCCAAAAACGCGTGGGTGTTAGCGTGCCCAGGTAAGGATCTTCCAATTCGTTCTTTTAGCCAAAGGAGTTGGGCTGATGCTCTTTGTAAGTCATCTTATGACTCTTTGTTGCTTAATAGTACAAGGACATCTCGTGCAAGATTACTAGCAGCAGGAGTCAGGGAATCAGGTGATTGGCTCAAAGCTTACCCATCACCTAATACAAGCACCTTTTTGGAACCTGAAACCCTCCGTATAGCTGTATGCCTACGATTAGGGCTTAATGTCTGCTCAGCCCATAGATGTCCATGTGGCTCTGAAGTTTCAGCGTTGGGACACCACGGGCTGCACTGCCTTAAAAGTGCTGGTCGGTTTTCCAGGCACGCTGCCCTGAACGATGTCATCCGCCGGTCTCTTGCTGCTGTCAACGTGCCAGCTCTGCTGGAACCAACCGGCATTAGCAGAGACGATGGCAAGAGACCGGACGGTATGTCTTTGATTCCATGGAGGCAGGGAAGGGTGTTAGTGTGGGACGCCACATGTGTAGACACATTGGCCCCTTCCCACCTCCATGGGACCAGTAGTCGTGCAGGTGCAGCTGCGGAGGAGGCGGAAAGCCGAAAAATATTGAAATACAGTGGTCTCGGCACCGAATACATTTTTGTACCATTCGGTGTCGAGACTCTAGGCTCGTGGGGTTCCAACGCTAGAAAACTATATAATGATTTAGCAAAAAGGCTCGTAGAGTGTACCGGGGATAAAAGGGCTGGCAGCTTCCTCGCTCAACGAATCAGCATAGCGATTCAGCGAGGGAATGCTGCCAGCGTTTTGGGCACTATGCCGAAGGGGGGAAATCTTTTTGATATTTAATTAAGTATTAGTTTTATATTTAGTTTAGTATGAAGTGTTTATTATTATTGATTTATTATTTCTTAGATTGTTTAAGGTTTTCAAAAAGATATTGTGAAAAATAAAAGAGATTTTAAACGTTACGAATTCATATATCTATGGTTACGAACATTTGTTATTGTTGATATGGCAGTTATGACATCTGCTTTTCAAATTAGCTGTCAACGAGTGCTTAACTCGCATATATTATGTTTCTCTACATTGCGCCTGAATTATTTTGTATGTAAAGTTTTGTTGCTCTAATTTTAAGTAAAAGTTATTTGAATGTACTTCTTATATCGTAAACTAACACCCGTTAAGAGCTTCGCCCGTATTAGACTTACACCCTGTATGAGTGTAGTATATTGTGATTAGATTTATTGGAACATAATTGAATATATATGATATGTAGATGGAGTTTAATCCCCGAATCTTCTGTACATATTAGGAACACTAATAGACACAATTCACAAACACGTTGAAACACTTTTTTGCAAAATCTTACGTACCGTAAAACTACCCAACTATAGTCCAAAAGCTCCCAACTATGGTCCATAATTAAGTCAAATATCTTCGGTTTAGGTCAATTATTATATTATTGACGCAGTTGTTACACAAAGTCTCCTCATTAATGATTAAAAAACTTAGAGAAAATCAAAATAAAAGATTTCCATTGATGCTTAATTACGAGTTGAACTTGTGGACCATAGTTGTAGTACAGGGACCCGTTTCTCAAAAGTTTGTAACTTGTAATACAAGCGGAAGTCTCTTTTTAGCACTATAAATTCGATAAGGACTTCCGCTTGTATTACAAGTTACAAGCTTTTAATAAATAGGCCCCATACAGCTATAGTCCAGACTATAGCTGTATGGTTTTACATAAGTTGGTTCACATATTACATGAATTCATAGATAGAGCTCTTTGGTAGCATTCGAATTCCATTGTCCGCTTTGTCACACATCCTACAATCTGTATTGTCCGCGTTCGTTGGAAGTCCCATCTTAGCTAAAATTACAAGTTATAAGTACAGTCCGAGAAATCTAGGAATAATATGAGCTGAACAGAACAGCAATAGAATCTACTAGCGAATGGTCTTTAATTTCGGCATTAGACTAGTAATCGTTACAATTACCAAACACATTATTCCTTAATATTCGAAATAATCAGAAAGCGACATTATAAGTATCAATTTACTAATTACGTATTTACTTAGTAGGCAAAAGTGAGTTCGTGACAAGAAATAAGCAGTAACTATATATACAGTATGCACATAATAAAATCCTAACTATGTATTATTACTTCTTTAAGTAGCCTCTAGATAACATTATTTTACGCCATGATAGGCTGCAGGCGTACCCACCCACCTGTTTAGGTACCTATATTAAAGGGACATAATGCATTGTTTTGCACAAAACCTAACTCATGTTTAACCCTGCTTGAAGAGAATAGGCCAATATGAGGACGAATGCGGCAATTCACTTAGAAAAAGAACGGCGGAAAACAGCACAGCACCATTTCGTTGTAGGAATGTCTAGCGACAATTTTCAGTAATCAAGAAACGTCTGAGCAAATTGCTTTAACAATAATGGCCCCGGAGCATGCTAAGTGATAATTATATTATGTGTTCATGTGTTAATCTTGGGCGGAATGTTCGCGTAATAAAAATTCCCTGACGACGGGGGCCTCACTAAATTACTTTTATTTACGTCAAAACGCTTTAATTTTACACCCTCTTGATGTCTATTTACAGACCGGAAACCACCTTGATGTGCTTTCAAGCGCAATAATTTAATAGTGCCTTGTCATTTAATCCTACAATCAAATTTTATTTTTTATTGTTATTCAAAATACAAATTAATTCAAGACGACACTCTTGAAAAACAAGTTACGTACTAAGTTTATTAGTTAAAAACGATGTTTTCTAGACACCTCTGAGTGCGTAGCCAAGTTGAAAATCGCTAACACTCAGTAGCGTATCGTAGTTTTCTGTTTTCGTCATTATTTCTTATTAGTGTGACAAAGACAGCTTTCGTTCGCAATTCAAGATTGAGCGTTAGAGATTGGTATCTTTGCTACGCTGCCAGTTATATTAAACTATCGTATGTATATGTTATATTAAACTATCGTAAAGGTATGTGAGGGATATGCAGTTTATACCTTAATCTCACCTCAATGCTGACAGGATCATTTATGTAAGATTCAAAAGGAATTCAGCTTTGAATTTTGCTCGATAAGCACATGGTATATAGTATAGGAACGTATCAAAAAAATAAAACAGAGTGTGACAGTCAAGAAGTGCAAATCCCGGCAAATATAAATTCTTATTTAACAATATTAAAATATATCTGCTGTAGGTATGGACTATAGTCTTATTGACAGTCAGCCATTTTATCAAATGGCAATGAATAGTTTCTTTCCGTATACGTTTTGAGCGAGGCATTTTTATGGTTACAGCAAGACTGCCAACGACCAAGCACTTTAAATCTAGTTATACGAAATTAGTTCATATTAAAGTAAAAAGTCACACTTATAAAGAGGATATTATTAGGATCATAACTACAATCATACTTAATGGTACTTTAAAATGTTCCTAACGCATTAAGAGCTAGTTCAATTGAGAATGTTTCCAAGACATTTAACGAACGAGATAACTAAGAACGGTTCCTCCGGACGTTTTACTGCAGTTGAAATATTCAGAAGAAAGCTTTGAGCCGGTAACTACATAATCCTCTACAGTGAGATTTCCATTCGCTATTTCCTCGAGTAAAATGTATGCTCTTCGGGTTTCATTTTTATATAATTCCCTATTAATATAATTGCATAGTTTTGTGCATCAAAAATCGAGTTTAGGCATTTATTAGTAAGTTAAATACAATTTGAATGTGTATACTTTCGTTAAAATAATTTGGGCGCAGTATAATGTTTCACGGAAAATACAAAAATATAAGTGGAATCCATGTTAATATCAAATTGTATCGGATTTTCCCTGATTATTTTATCGAATTAAAAAAACGGGTAACTTTATCATCAGATAATTCCGTGGATAAATTAAAAATACTTTTTTTCATGCTTCATAATTTGCCAGCACAAATCAATCTAACGACCTTTTTTTTGATTGAATTATACAAAATATTTTCTTCGGTTACCGCGAGGATTACACATAAAATAGAACTATGAAAACGGATAAACTCGCGTATATTAACTAACTTTAACTTCATTCTGATGTTTCGAATACTTTACAGCGTTCGTGGTCTGCAGACGAGATGACAAATTCAAGAAAATTCCAATATGATCTAATGTTAAAAAGGATTGCACGTATCCTGTAAATGTTTGAAAGCAGCCCGTTTGCAGTATTTTCTATTAAAAATTACTTGCAGCTGACTCGTATTATTTATTTGACCGCGAGTGTATTTTACAATATTAGTTGCGGCATTTTTAACCTCTGTAGTACTCTGTACTTGTTTAGTGGCTTAGTGAAATTAATTATTCCTGTCTTATTGTGTAATATAAATAGTAATAATGACCTATGTCATTTTAAGACTTTAAGTCCGATACGTATTATCCTTATTAAAAGTTTTACGAATGTATTACTGAACAAATATATTAAATACGTGAATGATTGAATTACGCTTAAATATTTAGTTTTTGTTATCACACTTTCTCGAGATAAATAACTACAGATATTTTAATTAGCATCAAAATGTGTTTAATTGAAAAAAAAAACTTTTTGATGCTGGCTTTACAGATGGTGCTTTTCTACGCACTAATGCGAGCAGTGGTTTATTTATTGCCAGGTTCGCGTTCTATAAAGTTACAACTTACAATTTTGCTGCTTGCCTCTCTTTCTAGCCAATACGTGCGTGTATTAGAGAGGCATACAGCGAAATTGTAAAATGTAACTTTATAAAACGCGATCCAGGTCGAAAGTTCACATGTGTAACGGAAATTCGTAACTTTGTGACGATTTAAAATATTTTGGTCTTGTTTTAATTTATCACCACTTGTTTCGAACTTAATTTTTTTCATACTTGTATCATAATGTATATACTATTCTGGTAAATATTAATGGCTGGACGTCCTACAATTTCTGAACAAATTACGTATGTCGATTCGATATTCTAAATATAAACCCATATTATTCCTTATATTTTACCAATAAGTAAATAGGTGTAACATAGTATATAAAGTGCACTATAGATGGTGTATCAAACAGGGTTTCTTTGTAACGACCAGGGTCGTTAGTGGGCGTTTGTGGTTACGTGCGATTAGCGGCCGTCTCCCTCTACTAACGACTTTAGTTTTGTTTTTATATACTGCCCTTTGGGTCTTTTCTCGAATGAGCTTTTGGCGTATCGAGGTTGAATGAAAACTGCACTCTAGCGAATTTGCAGACAAACAAAGTGCTGTTAATACCCCGAATTCCTCGTTTAACCAGCACTATTTACTTTACTCTCAATATAGGTAATATCAATCGCAATCCGCCAGTAGTGGTGGAGAAAATGTTATTAAAGTAGACATAAGGTAGACGTACCGGTGCTCGACCTCTTAGCGCCTAATAGATGACACCCATATGTCACTTCTATTATAATGACATAAGATTGAAAATGACATGCTAGGTCTGCAGCGAGCACTGCGTATATGCACCCTGGCCCTGAATCTTGCGCCAGAAATCTAATTATTATCTTGGACAAATCATTGCGTATTTCTAGTTTTACTTCATAAATTACCGGTTTAGAGGACGGACCAAATATTTCTTGTGAATATGTCTTTGACATAAAAAACAATTTGTAAAAACAACTTCACGGAAATAGTTGGTTCTTTAACCTGATGAAATACTCTATTAGTGGAAGAAGAAAGCACAGATCAGTATAGATAGCTAACGGAGGCATGGAACATGTCGCAGCGTTATGGCCGATTGGCATTTATAGTGTGACAGGTGCGGACATATCCGCAAAATGACGAATTGTGCCGTTATTTCTTGTAAAAATAGGAGTGTAAATAAACATTTCAAGGACTATTGAGTCACGTACCACATATAAGTATTAATTTTTTTAGTTATTAGTTGACAAAACCACGTATTTTTACAAATAATATATAACAACAAACCGCTGACATAAATGTCATAATGATTTTACTTGGGCGTACCAATTGGATGAACTATTCAGTGACAAATTCAGCCTTAGAATAGCAAGCAAGTTGCAATTTGGTAAGCGACCGTGCAATGTATCGAATTGCTAGCGATATTCACAACCGTACTGTCATTTCTTGGTACGGCCGCTGCGAGCAAGCCGCGAACTAGAGGTACGGTACGACTGACCGTGCCAATGACAAATAGGGTCGATAAATTGTTGATGTATTTGATTATATTAAATTTTTCTTTCATATTTTGACCTTTGTATCAATATCTTATCTTCATAAAGGTAAAACAATATAAATTGATTATATCGCGTATATTCATTATTTTGAGCCTCTTACAATAACCGTTGTCAAAGGTTTAAATAACACAATTTCAATGTTTTATTTAAATATGTGACCATCGCGGAAACTGAAGATAACATGATGTATGTTTATTAATGGTACAACCGTCTAAATAATTATTTATTCATTTGATTCCCAGCCACAATTAAGATAATGCCGTTAATAAATTGCTTTGTTCATATTCAAATATACTATGTTTATAAAGATTAGATACATCGTTTAATGCGATATTTTAATATGTATTTATTTCTTATTGAATGATAAATCGATTTTAATGTTTTTCTTAATATTCCGGCCTTATCAAATATCTATGGATAATAATTTATCGACGTAGCCTCCTCTCTAGTGCCGCGTCATATGATAGCTCCACTCCGCGCTTTAGCCAATCACAGCGTGGCAAAGGCCCGACCTCGGAGACACCGAGACTCATTACGTTTTCGCTTCGTTACAAATCTCTCTCTTTCATATATCTATGGAAGAAAATGTTTGTATTAAATTCTGAAAACTTTTTTATAATCAATATGGTAAGATAGTTTTCCTTCAAAGCCAAAAAAAAATTGGCTTTTAAGAAATTGCATTTATTTATTTTGTAAGCATGAGCAACAAAGCAATGTAAACATTCACTTTGTATTAATAATTAGAAATCAACCTGTACAACTGTACATGCAGTGTACTCGTACAAACAAAGAATTAGTAGATAGTGTCACAAGGAATCAAAATGCTACATTTCCGGCGAAGGCGTTCATTGAAGCCCGAATGAGTACCTACTGATGAATTCTAAATTGGGATACAGAGCGTAATTAAGGAGGGATTCAAGCCCAAGACAAAAATAATTTTGTAAATTAATGTATATGCCCTGTGACACATATTGCTTTTCATATTGGATTCCTATTTTTTAGGTTGAAAATCCTAAGTCCTAGAACAGAAAAGTGCCACTTTCTTCCCTCCTAGCAGGGAAGAAATACCAGTTTTAGGATCGTGGTGTGAAGAATAGATTATTGCTACGCTTTTTGCTGGCTCTTCTGCCGAGGGCATCAGAGTACAGTCGACGTCAAAGATATCGTTACGGTTTAGATGCCAAAAATATATTTACACGACTTTATTGCCTTGACATTAGCCAAGATGCCAATCACTAACGCTCAGCGGCAACGTCATGCAACTGTTTTCGTCACACTAATATTTTATTTTATTTTATTTATTTGGGGCATCAACAGCAGTACTACATAAGACAAAACTTAATGTACAGTTAACAAAGCCAATAAAAAATGACCACAAAAATACAATCAACATGCAATAACATAATATGAAAGAGTGAACAGTACAGTCAAGGGCAAAAATATGTATACACTTTTGCACCTTATTTTAACGGCATAAGATAAAAGAGTATATACATATTTATGCCCTTGACTGTACGATAAGCAACTAAGCGTTAGCAAATGACATATTGAGAACGCAAGCCGTTATCATGAGAGCTACAGACAAAAATTCTAGAAACAAAAAGAAAAATAATAAAAACAAAAATTATTAACGCGTCGCTGAATTTCGTAGGTACCTATACTTTTTCCGCTTTACGATCCTACGGACAGCCTATGTTTAGGTCTCTTTTACGAACACGTGTTAAAATCCCTCGAAAAATAAGCGTTCATTCGTTTATTGTATTCAGTTTGGCTTTTACACCGTTAAAGGTCGCTTTTACATACGAATGAGCTTAAGTAGTAGGCACGTGTATCTATAATATACTCGTAATAGTTAGTTTCTCAAACATGCAATGAAATGTTGTAGTTAAATGCCAAAAAAGTGGCCGGGAAGTAGCTCGTTGCCGGCCTAGGCCGGCAAGTACCTCTTTTTTAATTTTCATTTCACATAGGGTTGTGACCTGGCATCTTGGCTTTTAGCCAATAATTATCTGTAAGTAATATTAGTATAAAAAAAATGATTGGTAAATTTTTGCAGTTATAATTAGGTATTTAAATTATATAATTTAAAATAAATGTATAATAACTACTCAAAATAATATTTAAAAAGCAATATTATACAGCGCGATCCGTCGGCCCCGATCATTGCATGCGATTAATTGGACCCAACCGACCGCGTCGTCTAATACCGCTTTTTTAAATAAAAAATTTGCAACTTTCAAACAGGTCAATCTTAAAAAAAATTAGGTGTCGGTGTCGTATTTGACTTTTGTTGTGTTTCAAAGACTTAGTTATGTAGTTGACTTTTAATTTCTTAGAAAAAAGATACAAAATTTTTTTGTTTCATTTCATTGCATGTTTGAGAAAAGCATTTTTCTCAAACTTGCTACGGAATGTTGATGTTACTTACTTTAAATTAAGCCCGGAAATACTATGTATCCGGTGTCATATGCTTAGATGATATGTAAAGAGATTTCATGTATTTATTTCACACCTAGGACTGCAAACAAACTGTCTTTTGTTTTGAAACGTCAAATTGAGACACTAGGTCTTGACATTCAGCCACAGAAAAAAAAAAATAACCTAAGAACTAATGTCTATACCAACAGGTAAAAGGATACCTCAGACAGGTTAAAAAAAAGTTAGGCGCGAATGTTTTTTTTTAAATGTTGTACGATACTGTACTTTTGGTTTATTTACAAATCAAATAGTATGGTTCAGCGAAATCAGTTCGTTTTATTTCATGGCAAGTTTGAGAAAAGCACTATACAAATCTCGGCGAGAAACAGGGTTACAGGCCGCGTATTCCTATCTGGCCTCAGTTCCTTCGGCCAGATATATCTACTTGGCCTGTAACCCTTCGTTTCCCGTCCTCTATAGTAATGTACTAATACATACCTCGGCCATGAAGGGACTGGTTGCCGGCCGAATATATATAGACGGCCGAGCGAAGCGAGGCCGGATAGTAATGTACTATTGTTTTACTAGGGAGCAAAGTGATTGTTTAACTCTCGTGCAAATATTGAAACCCGAGCAAGCGAAAGATTCCAGAATTTGAACCACGAGCACAGCGAGTGGTTCATAAAATGGAATCTTGAGCGATGCGAGGGTTTTAAGGCACGAGAGTTGAACAAGCTTTGCTGCCGAGTGAAACACAACATTTTTCACCACACTAAAGCGAGGAAACATGCGAAATAAAACTCAAACACAACAAATTAGAAGGTATTTATTTGCAAGTCCTCAACTTCCAAAAAATAAACATATCAGCTTTAGCTAGCTCTAAAAATTAAAACACAGTTTTGCGCTCTGAAATTGAAGGACAAACAGCGTGTTTACGAGCAGTGTGGTGAAAAATAATTTAGTAACTATTACAACGGCTGATCTTCCTAGTCCTACACCTACAGTGTAAGTACTCAATAAGTTATTATCAGGTGATCATATACTAGGATACTTACTTGAATATGTAAAAACAAAAGTCAATATCGAAACTGGTAAGAAAATCCAGCAACTCCAGTATAGCAGAATACGGAGCCGTCGGGTGTCATTCGGTGTCTTTCCACCAAAGCTATACTGTATTGATATGTTTCATATCCACTAATCAGGGTGCCGATCATAGCTGATGACCATAGCTGATCTACTATGATTCAAGGATGTGTTTGTTACCTACGCAACCATAAAGCCTTGTCGAGCATAACTTTTGGAGTCGTAAATATTTTGCCACTCGTGCCAGTGTCTTTGCCACGTTACAAACAGTGCTCGGCCGACAGTTTGAGAAATTTAGTGCAGCACTGGTAACCTTTTACACGCGAATATGCTACCTTCTATAGAGCTCGTCAGTCTAGTACAATCGACAACACAGCTGTGGATACAAAGTGCCAGAAATATGTATACACACCTTTATGTCCAGGCAATAAAGTTTTGTTTACATATTTTTGGCACATTGCCTGTGTTCACAGGTGTGTTGTCGATTGTACGTCGGTTGACTGACGCGCATGGTTATACTCAAGTATCGGACAATCGCCCGTCATTTTGAAAACATAACCCTGTGGCGTACAGTAGAGACTTCTTAATGATGTTAACATATGTTATTTTGTAAGACATTTTTTAATAACACTAACACGAAGTTTCTAGAGTTCATAATCTACGGGTATATCAGTCATCCATAGATAAAAATTCGATACATAGAGATACACAGACATAGACAGATTTTACCAAAAAATATAAATTGTTTATTGGTCAATCCACATCAAAAAAAAATGGTGATGCGATCTCCTAAATAAATACTTTGTTAGTGTTACTATAATCATCTTATAAAATAAAATATGGTAACATCAGAAGATAATGAAGCCTCTAGTGTACGCAACAAGGTTATGTTTTCAAAATGACGAGCGTTTGTCCCATCCTTGGTTATACTTATCCAAGCGTTGAGTGCATCGTTAACAGAGTAACAGACCAAGTGTTGCATTTATAACTGGATACAAGGAAAAACAAAGGACTCCGAGGACCATGATCTCTTAGATGCGATTCGGTTTAGATTCGGCTTGCCTGTTTTTGACAGTTATTCTATGGAACAGACACACCGGATTAGGTTCTAAACTGAATCGCATTAGCAGATCGTTTCAGCCCCCCAGGGCCAGCGATCGGCGCGTATGGTCGAGTACCATTTACCGATTGACAGGTGACTCGGATAGCTACGCTATAGCAGGTGTAAAGGCACCCTAAATAGAACGATAGGATAAACAACCTAAATCAGCGGTACGATAAGCGCCACATAGCTGCACAAACGTCCGTGCCCCTAACGACGGGCGGAACTTTTTCACGACTCTTCTAGTTTTTATATCGGTTCGAGAACGCTGTTCTTCTCTAGCAGGTGACGCAGTGGAAATATAAGACGCAGTAATTCAACATTTTAAATTAAAATTGTACCACCTAAGAGCATTTTAAACCGACTTAAAAATGTTTTGTATTAATATTACTCCATATCTCCGAGAGTCGTGAACCATTTGTTTTATTATTATATAAACGGTTATAAGTTATAACCTGAAATTGGTCGGATTTTGGAAAAAAATGAAGTCGGTTTAATAAATTGTTTTTATTTAGTTATTACCGCACCGCAGATTAATTATGGGAAAGTAGGATAAATTGGACTAGAAAAAAAAATTGCATTAAAATAACTTAAGTACTTACTCTTGCACTTAAGTACTTACTCTTCTACATCCGGTACACACAGTTAAAATGTATAATTTATGGAATCACTTGGAATTTTAATCTTTACTATAAATTTTCTAAAGGAAAATAATATCGTAACAATGGCACATAAAAATAAGTTTGTAAGCTTGACTTCTCAAAAATGACGAAACATAGGCGACGACATATATTAAACAGACGTTTGGTTTACCAATTAATTAAATCCCTACTTATCCATAGATTAGTAAATCGAAAGCAGCTTTGGTACGGCATAATGATGTGGTTTAAAGCTAGCAGGATTAATTGTTTTTTTTAGCTCCAATAACTGTATAAATAAACGCATGAATATTTTATCAGGCATCATAATATCCGGTATACATGCATGTTTAAGGGAAATGTAAATGTGTAAATAATATTGCCCTCAGTTACCTCGATAGTTTTACAATATTAATTATATCCCGACGTTTCCAATCGTAAACAGTGTTAGTAATCAACCAGTGTGATGATTACTGCATGATGGGTGCATTGCAAAAAAGTATTTCAATTAATGTGTTCAATGTTTCTTTTGTTTAACGGCCTGCTTTATCGTCTCCGAAAAAAATATATCTACCATTGACTAAATTCGCTGTGATCGACGGAAGGTAGTCTGGTATAATTGGAAGCACGTTGGACCGGCAATCCAGAGGAAGCGGGTTCGAATCCCGTGACAACCAGAGTCTTTCGCAGTTGATTTTTTCTATGGTAAGCACATCTGTTACGACATTGTGGGATTATCCGCATTGTAAAAAAGTAACACCAACATTAATTTGTTTAATTATAAAACAAATTGACGTTTCCTAATCATGAATTGATTACAGCGCCCTCTATAGCAAATTCAATGCCACGGAGAGTTCTCGAGTTTGCGGACGATTGTGGTAGACACACGTCTTTGAGTGGCTTAAGGTTGTAGTACCTTCGAAACACTACGTACAGATGTCGCTAGTGATTAGCTTCACAATACCATTGACTAAATTCGCTGTGATCGACGGAAGGTAGTCTGGTATAATTGGAAGCACGTTGGACTGGCAATCCAGAGGAAGCGGGTTCGAATCCCGTGACAACCAGAGTCTTTCGCAGTTGATTTTTTCTATGGTAAGCACATCTGTTACGACATTGTGGGAAAATATTTATATCTGTCGGATAAATATTAGCTGTCATTTTCGTTTATTTGTTCGGGGAAAAAAAGATTATGATAATTTTATCTGACGCATATATTAGTACGTATTGTAAAACAGGCCGTAAATAAAAATAACTGTTTAATTTTCGTTTCTTATGATTTTTATTTGCAAAACATTATATAAGTCGTAGTTCTTGTAGTTCCACTGTAGTATCGGTCCATAAATTAGCGCTTCCTCGATTAAGCGTCTCAGACGGCGCAATGAAATAAATTCACCCTTCTGCCACCCAGCCGGAGGAAATATTGATTTCGGCCTCATTGCCCCTCGACCCGACAATTACCTTGAATTACTTAAATTATTACTTTATTGAATCAACCTGAAAATCCCAGCCGAATCAAATCGGGACTGTCTGTAATGTAAATTAAGCACATTTTCAAATATCCGAAATGTTGCTCGTGTACTGAGACGTGAATGATGAAACATATCGCTCCACGTCACATTTCAATGTATATTCATTTATTTACTTCGACGAAAGTGAGACATTTGTACTTAAATCTAGTTTTCTAAGGATTTTTTTATTATTTTACAATAAGAAGCACCAAGTTACCTTCATTTGATATAATCGATTGCAAATTATCTATATTTGAAAAACTTAGTGTGGATTTGATTGTATAATTTTGAAATATCAGACAGGATACATGAAGTGTTATCTGCAGAATAGATCTGATATTGCCGCAGAGTTTACGTCAACTGACATCCATACTGCACAAGCTTTTTTCGCTGATTGGTTTTGATGGACTAAGCTACATTTCAAATATTATTAGTTAGGTAGGTACCTATATTTACACGTTAATACGGGTTGAACTGATTTTGATAAAAATAATGAAACTACTTTTTTAACCTTTTAGTTTAAACAAAAACCATAAAATAGGTAGGTATTTCAGGAATGGATTTACTTATGTTTGAAGTTAGGCAACTACAAGTTTCTAACCTTCAAATACTTTTTACTCTGAAACCGCAAGATTTTCCGAAATTAGGACACCAGGTACTATATTCAAGTCAGTTTTTTATTATTTCACATAGAAACGCTTTATTATGATCAACTTCACTGGGCCCCTACTGTTTACGGCAGGAAATGGGCAATTTGAAATTAGAACATAATTGTTTACTAGATACGATAAGTAAGGATATGGGCTTGTAGGTATGTTTTGCCTCATGAAAACAAAGAAAGCCAGACTTAGGCATCTAGTTGGAACTTGACTAAAGATAACACGAAGGGTAGATTGCTAGCTGCCGTTCTTCAACAAAGCGTAGCCTTCAGTAATTCAGCTTAACATTTACGTAGCACTCAAGCTAGTGCCGTACCTCAATAACACTAGTAATTTGCCCTATGAAGATAAGAAACCCACTTAAATGTTGTATTATATGTATAGCGAACGATCGCACTTAGTTGGCGCACGTGTGTATCGGGATTAAGGCAGTGTAAGCCACACTACTACACTGTCAAAGCAAGATATTGATGAACTATACAGTGTGTGGTCTTTAACACGGGAGAAAAATGAAATGAGTGACTCCTTAGACTATCAGCAATAATCCTGTAAAGGTCCCGGTGTTTCAAAGTGGTTAAGTTCGGAGATATTGTCATTCAAAGCTATGGACCTTTAGTACTGGATCTTGGCATCACGATGTCGTAGCTTGTCAGTCGCAAGACATCTTGATAGTATACCAGGTAGGAAGTCATAACAATAATTTTGTTTGCATTTTTACACTAATTTGATACGGTTTTAAAAAAAAAATTGTACATTTTTCAATGATTCAAAAATGATAAGTTATTGATAACTTTTAATTCAAGTAAATGAACCCATAATAATGAAAAATACATGAACAAAAAATTTCAATTTTTTTTTTTTTTTAATTACAATATGTGGAAATGATTGTTGATCAGCTTATTAATGCACCGTTTAAATTTTCACCCCGGTTGTAGGCCACACACTGTATTTAATACTATGGCAGTGCCAAACAAGAATAAGCTGTTATAGTAAGCTACAGATGCCTGCCACTCGATGGGATTTACTGCTTTGAAATTATATAAACTTCGTTTTTGAGGAACTCCGTACTGTACTTTCTGCAGAAACCCTAGTAGCAGGGAGTTCATTAGATTAGATTAGAGAATGAATACTCTACTGCTGGCAAAATATATAATAATAATGTAACACAAGCCAGCAGACTAACCTAAAATATATAATTGGTCCATCAGTTGAGATGCGTACCCATATTTTATATTCCATCCAACGACAAATGATGAAGATGTACTTAAGTTTTTCCCGCGTTACATTTGTTAACTCAGCGTGGCATCACTACATGAAATCTCATTATTGTTTTAAATTACATGACAAGGTTCCAAAATATGTGGGAATGCGTTCCATCTCCACGGCTGCCTGCACACCGTGCCCTTAAAAGCAGACCTACTACCGCTAATATCGAAATTCGTTAATTTGAATGATTTGTCTCTGTTACTCCAACGAACACTTCATTAGAGTGACAGAGACAAATCCTCGAAATTTGTGGATTTTGTATTTCGCGTTACCGTCATGGGTAGCTCGTTATCCTGCCAAGCCGAGTAAGACGGAAAATTTTGCCGCTCATTCTACGCGCATCTTATCTTGCTTTTGTATGAATGAGGTTGAAGGGTCCTCGGTTTACCTTTCCCAGCAGCTGTTTGCGTAAGAAACTGTAAGTCTTCCTTATTGTAGTTGGGGAAAATACTTAGTGCATTTGAATCTTGACTCCACTTTATACAGTCTACATGTATTAAACGACCAAATGGCAATTCAAAAACTGACGAGCCGTTGAAATCATTTGTTCTAGAGGGGCATGTACATTTTTTACACAGCACACGATTCAACTACAAAAAACCTCAATAATTTTCTCAAAATAATGTCAGCAGGGTTTTTCGATGACTGTTTCATGTTGAACCAATTTTGGATACTAGAATATAAATTGTATAAAATAGTGGTAAATACAAAAATCTAGTTGATGTCATCAGCGTGAAAATTACGGACTCTGATATTTATAACTGCATTTTACTAAAGTAAATCTTTATGTAAGTAAAGACTCGACTGATTTTTAATGGCTATAGAAGAAAAAAGTTCAATTTAATGGCTAGAAGCGCTCCACCGTCAGAGAGATTCTGAACCTATATTTATATATTTAATGTAGTTTAGTTTTATAAAAGAAAAACACATTCAAATTCGTTCTTAAGACAAAATAAAATTGGATACCTTAGTTTATCCACATATAAATAGCAAAACTTCCGAAGTAAAGAACAGTCACAATAAAATTTAAAAGAATAGCAACCCAGCCATGTCCCGAACAGTTGTCGGTAGAGTTAGGTAAATATCCGATTTCTACTTGACAAGACCTCACACTCTAGAAAGTAAAAAGGCACGCAATACTGCAAATAAATAATGCATCAAAGTTAAGACCACTTTAAGACGATGCTTATTTATGAAGACGCTGAACAATATTTATGTGTGCGACTGCACTTGCACTTGCGGATCCGGGATTTTTCCAGACAGAAGCTTAACGTTCGCGGGAACACTTCTATAAATATTTAAAAATCCTTTTCGCATAAGACGATTTGCCGTCGCCATCGACGCTGTCCACTGCTTTGCTATTATTGCTAAACTGAATATTGTACAGATATGCCGAGCTTTCTGTGACTCTTTTTGAAACCAGGATTTATATTTATTTGCGGGATTCTCTCACTAGTCTCACTACGTAGTTTGATGGAGCATTCTGAAATATTTGCAATTTTAAGTATGTATACAAAGTTATGTAGGTATGTATACACTCTTAGTAAATATTCTAAACATGCGCCGGTTTAAAGGCAGAACCAACTATTTCGGTAAAACTTGTTTTAGCAAATAGTGTTTTATGTCATTGGCATAAAATACGATTTGTCAAAACCAACTTCAAGGTAATAGTTGGTTCTGCCTTTAACCCGACGCATGAACATATGGCAAGAGTTGTTTTCAAGGCTTATTTTTAATATTACTTAAAACCGACAATTTCATAAGTAAGGGCCCAATGTCATAATAATCATAATCATAATATCATTTATTGCACCATGGTATGAATTTTAGTTCTTACAAAAATAATTATAGTACATATGGACCCTGGCAGGGTATGGCAACATGTTCTTAAGCTAAGTTTATACACGAAAACTCCATAGCTACAAACAAAAGTAAAATTATTTGTTACATTCAAGTATATTTAGATGTCTTTATCATCTAAAAATTCTTTGGCCGAATAATAAGCTTTTTGTGTCAGGAATGACTTCAACTTGTTCGCGTATACTGTCTCCCTTTCTTCAGCTTTAATATAATCAGGGATATGGTTGTAATATTTTACAGCAGCAAAATGTGGGCTTTTACGATATAGTTCTAATTTTGTTGCTGGTAGTTTAAGTTTATATTTGAATCTCCTATTGGGTAGCTTAGTGAATAAATGCATATTGTTTCGTACATACATACCTAATTCTAAAATGTATAGACATGGCAGAGTCAATATACTGTGTTGTATAAAATACGGCTTACAGGATTCCCAATTTGGAATGCCCACTAATACACGAATGCATTTTTTCTGCATCACAAATAAATCATTTGCATCTGTGCTGTTGCCCCACGTTACGATTCCATATCGCAACCAAGAATGTGCAAAAGCGTAGTAAGCAGATAGTGCTGCTGAAAGGTTAGTTGTTTTGCGGAGGGTAAAGAGACCATATAGGAACTGTGATATTTTGGTTTTAATTTGTAAAATATGAAATGTTCCAATTCAAATTGCTATCTAAAGTTACGCCTAAGAGTTTAAAATTATTTACTTCTTCAATTTTTGATCCATCTAAGGAGAGTTCTAATTTCAACGGAATTCTTTGATAGGGATAAAATTGAATTAATTTTGTTTTACTTGTGTTTATTATGAGATTATGGTCACGCATCCAACTATTTATATTATCTAAGGTTTGCAATAGTACTACATTAAAATTGTCATTGTAATCAAAATCAAAGAGAAGTGAAATGTCATCGGCGAACAAGGTACACTTAGTGTCGATTTCCTTCGGAAGGTCGTTGATATATAATAAAAAGAGAAGGCAGCCTAAAACACTGCCTTGAGGGATTGAGCCCTTTACTTCTACCATTTCTGAGCTAACTAATGACAATTCATTTCTTGATGGATTAAGGTATTCAATAAGAACAAGTTGAGTTTTTTTAATCCAGGTAAGATTTGAACCAATCATGTGCTATGCCCCTTATTCCCGAGTCATATAATTTTTTTAGCATAATTGTGTGTGAAACTCTATCATACGCTTTTGTGAGATCTAAAAGCAAGCCGACCGCAAGGCGTTTGTTGTTTATAGTATTCAAGATGTGTTGTGTGTAGTTGGTAAGAGCAAGGGCAGTCGAACGATTTTTCCTAAAGCCGTATTGTTTGTCATCGAGCACTTGATTTTTTTCTAGGAATTTGTAAACTCGGTTACACATGGACTTTTCAAATACTTTTGAGAGCGTGGGCAAAAGTGCTATGGGTCGATAGTTGTTAGCGTCCTGAGCGTTACCTTTTTTATGTATAGGTTTTATTATAGTTACTTTTAGCTGTTGCGGAAATATCCCTTCATCAAACGACTGATTGATTAACATGCATAATGGTATTGCCAACTCAGAGGCACAGAACCTAACCAAAGTCGAGGGAATGTTATCAATTCCTGTGCTGTGAGTGTTTTTTAATCCTCGAATAATCTTAAAAACCTCGAGCTCAGAGACTGGGTATAGATAAAAAGATTTAGTAAGTGGACTATTACATGGGCGGCCGCAAGGCGTACGGCGAGGGGAATCAGTAGTGTCTTGGTATTGGCAATCATAAACTGAGGCAATGTCAAGATGCCCCGTTCACTACGGAACCCTAAAAAAGGAAACACGAAGTAAGCAGGGCGAAACAACTGTCCAAACCTCTCGTTACTTAGTTCCGTTCCTTTGTTCCTATTGTAAAGGAGTTAGTTTTACTCTTAAAACAATAAATAACTTCAAAACCCGCTACTTCAAACGGACGCCACGAGAGACTTCTTAAAAGTAGTGGCAGTAAAACTTCAGTAAAAACTGCAACAGTTGAGAAACTACAGACTCAAGTCACCGCACGAGTCCGTCACCGGGTTCTAATTAACTAAATCATCTTTATTCCACTGCTCTAAACTTTTCAAATTAACCTTTCCTAGTGCCTTGACCTAGCAGTACTATTTAACGAACATACACACCCTACTATCTTATTTCATTTGACGTTGAAACCAACTTTAATTAGGATGAGGCTGCCTAATGAATGTTTTCAAAGCGCACTTACTAAAGGGTATGTCTTTTATGCCCAAATTTGATAGAATGTTAAATTTCATTATGAATGTAATAATATTATGCAGCTTGTTTATTCAAAAAACATAAATTGTATGCGTAGATATATATTGTTATTGATTTAATAAAATCCAAGCAGGATGAATACAATTTAACCCGGGGGGTGTATACGAACGTGTATCCTGTATTATAGTCACATTTAGCTTTTAACAGCTTCCGTGGCCTACCCTGAATACCCTTATGATGGACTCGCGTTTATTGTTTGTCGTCGTAGCCGTCACGTGCAAGTGAAAATAATAACAAAAACAAAGACGCAAAATATTTAAATCACTCTATGCACGAAGCTAGATTATTTACGACGTCTGCCGGTAAAAACCTTGTCAAAATACAAACACACTGTCAACGTACAAATGGATCTGGGCGTCAAGATATCTGAAGACCTGAAGTGGGAGGAACACATCACTGCAATAGTAAAGAAAGCGAGAAGCTTAATTTACCTCACGAGGAAGGCTTTTAGATGTCTGACGCCGGAGATGGTGCTGAAGATTTATAAGACATACATTAGGCCTCTATTGGAGTATGGTTTTCAAACCTGGAGTCCATACTTTGTTAAAGATATTGAGATGCTCGAGAAGGTACAGAGAAGTTTCACCAAACTGCCAAAAAAACTAAAGAACAAACCGTATGACGAGAGATTACAGAAACTGAAGCTTACAACTTTGAAGCAACGCAGAGAACGTGGTGACCTAATTGAGACATTTAAAATTCTAACGGGACACTATAATCTGAAAGATTTCCACAACATCTATACGCGCCACAATAATAATCGTCTCAGGGGTCATCACTTAAAATTGCTCGCTCGCAGGTCATACAGCAACCCCCACAGACACTTCTTGAGTAACAGAGTGGTCAATACTTGGAACAAACTCCCGGAGGATGTAGTTTCAGCTCTCAGCATCAACCAATTCAAAAACAGATTGGATAAGCACATGTCCAAAAATACATCTTGAAATGTGACCAAGAGGCATTGGATACAGGCACCATCAGTTGTCTCAACTGTCTGCCTGAATTAGAAGAAATAATAATAATAAATAATGTCATAAATTATACTTACTTTGTAGGGAAATTAACCCCTTAAAGTTTATAGTTATTTATCGCCGGTTGTAGTAGTTATCGTTAACGTCAGCAGAGCGGCTAGCAACTATAAAGCACCCTCTGCTGGTTGTCCCTACCCGCTACAAGACTCCGCAACTTTTTAATTGGCCAAGCCTGCAGATTGAAAAAAATCAAGAGCCTTTTCAACTTAATTAAAATTACCCTTCAGCTGACGGACCGACATGCCTCCGCTTTATCCATTGTTCCACTCAAACCTACCGTAATGCGGAAAATAAACAAAAATGTAATTAAAACAGAAATGCTTAAGTCTTTTTAAGAGCAGATTTTAGAAAAAAATCCGTTTTGTGCTTTTGTGATTTCTTTTTCACTCTATTCCGATAAGAATAATTAAAAATGTAATACGCCATTATTTAGCTCGTGCCAAATCACTTTCATTAATTTAACGACTGATAACTGGAAAGGATCAAATTATAGAATGCTTTAATCTGTAATCTTTTAAAAAATATATTTCTAATTTATCACAATTATAATTATTAGAAGTAACGTATAAATTACACACCTATTACACTTAATTTTTTTAATTGTGACATCCACATAATTATGTACGTTTTCTGTTTTTTTCCCATTAAATGACTTCATACCTTTAGACGTGTAGAGATAATGGAAGACCAGACTAGTGTATAAGAAGCTTAATAGTAATCTGCGCTACTGCTCAATAATTTTGTTTGGTATGTCAAGTACAAAACAAAAAAATGTCCATGAACTATCGGAAATTATCATTTAAAAAATCCAATAAAAATTGCTTTTGTGCATAATATACTCTTTTTCATATTAGTGTTTATAACGCAATATTCCGAAAAGTTACACATTGGCGTCTGTATGTGTTACTCAAACGTCAAATAGACCTTGACCCTAAGGCTAGACAATTAAAGGTGCGTTCAAACCAAAAGAGCATTCGCTATTCTAACCCCCCACTCTACGAAATTCGATCGTTACACAAAACGTGATTGGGAGCATTCCATGAAAAATGTCGTAAGCGACACTGTCTTTTCAATACTTTTGAGAAATTAAATTAGTACCTAAGCTGAGTTACGGCAAAACAATAACATATCAAGGCTTTAAGATTGACAGTGTTTCCTAGCAGCTAGCATATTTTATTAGGGTAGCTACCATAGCGAGTCGTAAGCGACAAAAAGTAGATGTTTTCATGGAATGCTCCATTGGTTGATTTCGTAGAACGGGGGATAGAACAGCGAATGCTCTTTTGGTTTTAACGCACCTTAATGTGTAAAGAACGATATCAATCGAAATGAGAACAATCTCATTTTTAGAAATTTCCCTTCAATGAATTGCTAGCCAAGTGCGATTGCTGCATGCTGCAACTGGCTTTTAGGATGCATAGTCTACATATTATCTTAGGAAATGTAGAAATAGTTTAAAGCTGGTGCTACTTTAAGACCTTTGTTCTTACTTGTTTGTGCCAAGAACTTGTGGTAGTGAGCATTGCATTAGACTTAGAGTAACATTTCGAGTTTAATTCCTCGGGCGAGGACGAATTGTGCGACACTAGTTCTACAGAGTGTCTAAGACGATGAGGCTTTTATTGCAAGGGTATGTGCAACTCTCCTAACTAATCAACCTTTATTATGCAACATTTAAAAATCACTTGGTTAATACAATGTGAAATTGACAAAATATGACATTTGTGAAATATTGATAAATTGTGAAATCAGTGTCACGCCTAATGACGTGATTTAATTTTTTATTAATTTGTCTTATTAATTTCTATTGAATTATAAACTCAATTAGTGTAACTTTAACAATCGCCCGACGTCAACCTGGAAGGTTGTTTCTCGACAAAAATTATATTACCTGCACTAAATCTCAGTACCATCGTTTACAATCCATCTTGTCATCAAATTAAGCATACGGTAGCCTACCGTCATAAAATGGCTATAGTTTATCCCTTGGCTTCTATAAATATGACGAATACATTTACCTGCGGGTGAAAATAAAATTAAAAATTATACTCATAGCATCTCATCTCAAACATTTTAATTACTCATTGTACGTGACCGTACGCAGTTGCCCTTGAGGGGATTTTACCTAAACCACTTTCGTGGAGATTGATTTTGATGGACTGTATGCGTGTGCTTATAGGTATAGCGGGAATGCGGTGAGGTAGAGAAACAACCAGGATTCTTCTTGTACTTGCTGAGGGCGGAGGAGGATCTCTTCTTTCTTCCCTTTTTGGTGTTGCTTGCTTCGCTGCTCGATGAATACTAAACTAATTTGCGGGCGCGCGCGCCCGCCTTTTATACGATTTCGCCGCTGGTCGCGTCCCCCGCGTCCCGCGCTCCTCCTTCGCCCTTAGCGATATTTTATTTACTGAATTAATCATTTTACATAATATTTTTAGGTCTTAGTGACATTTCCTATTTTCTTATTAGAATCTTATAGGATAAACAAGCGTATTCTTTTTCCCCTATTGGAATCCTATTAGTTTTCTCTAGGCATTCTAGCCTAGCCTATCTTAGGGCCGGGTTCGCCCCTGTATTGAAACACATTACGATCTGCACTTTATTTACAACTTAACCTATATGAAAATACACTTATTCCTATAACAATGGAAAAAACACTTATATCTATTACAATGGAAATATACTTATACCTATCACATATGAATATACACTTATACCTATTACAATGGAAATACACTTATACCTATCACTAACATGCTTATTTATTTACATATACCTATTCGTTTATGTCGTCGTGAACACTCATGTTAATCCGGTGAGTTTTCTTTTGACAAATTAAATAAATAGCAAAATAAAATATGATTAGTTATTTAAAGTCATCGGGAAACAAACCTTTTCTCAAACAAACTATTTCTTCGCCCAAGAAAACGATGAACATCAAAAATATTTTATGGAACAAATAAAGTTCACCACTTTGTAATATCAGAGAGCGAGAACTTTGCCACTTTATTGGAACGTGATGTGAGCTGCGCTTGCGACATATGCTATAAGACGGAAGGCATGTTTACATTTTAAAATAATGTTATTTAAACATAAGTTTACATAACATTGACTTAAACGTTAAAGCGTCATGAAGCTAATATTTATTTATTAAAGAAGCAAAACACGCAAAAGATACATGACAGCCTTCACCTGGTGTGGGATGACGGGATTAATGAAATATTTTCTTTTGATAAACGATAAAAAAAACAATTAAATACACTTAGGCAAAATACGTAATATCAACTGAAATGTACCTCACTGGTATATGGGTATCGTAAGAGTCGACTAAGGGATTAAAGTGTCAGTGATTAATTGACGATCACATCAATGATGAGCAGCATCATCATAGTGAACACACTAACTGCGATCGCCAACCTTCTCGCCCAGTGTGGCGACTATGGGCATTACTTATATTATTATACGCATATGTAATACGAGCAGTAGAGGCCTACGTCTAGTAGTGGACTGAAATAGGCTGATGATGCGACACATAGGCAACTTAACAACGTGTTTCGTTGCGTCTGAACCGTCGTATGATTCGGAACCACCGAAACACGTTACCCTTCTGCCAGAAGTCTGCACAGGTACTTTTCAATAGTTGATATGTTTCGCTTGATGTCATTGGTATCATAATAAGTTTAACAGTAGGTATATTGTTGAAAATCATCATCAAAAATATTGTGGAATCATAATAAAATTATATAACTCGCACACCGTATAAATTGATACGAAAATCCACTAATCGCCGTCGGTCACCATGAGAAAAGAAGAATTAATTGTAAGAAATAATGAAAGGAGTTGATATTCTAGACCGATTTGAGTCGTAACATTTTAATGATGCTCAAGGTAAGATTCTTTATTACTTTCATCAAATGTGTTGCATTAATAATTATTTCAACGATCATTTTATTTTTAGCTTTAAATATAAGTAATTTGATTATTTCTTATTTTAAGTTAGTTCTTCAGAATGAAATAAATACAGCCAAAGAATCTGACAACTGATATTTAGGAACGTAGTGTACTAAGTATGAGGATCAGCCTAATCGTTACTGTTGCTCCCTTACTTAAATATTTAGATAACCAAATAGGTGTAACCACTTTACACTTTTATATTTTTTACACCTACTATTAAGTTGATAATTGTATTTGACGTCATACAAATTAAACTGAATGTCGGTGTAAATTTAATTACTTGCTCGCTGATTGACTGCACTACTTCTTGATTTTGTGTTAATTTTACACGTCATTGCGTTGAAACCAAATTAATTAACAATCAATCGACCCATTTCTCGTAGTCCAAGCTCCGCTTTCGGCTCTCGCCTCTTTTCGGTAATAAATTAATAAATCATCATCATGTCCTACTGGTTTCGACCATGGAGACTGCAAAGTTGCTGACTAGAGAGAGCGGTGACCGTGAGCTCTCATATGGCCTATTTTGACAGTGAAGATGCGTCCACTCTTATAGCACTCTTTCGCTAAAATTATAGTAAATGGTCCCGTTAGTTGGACCTTTCACTCGTCGCGCTTTGCACCGAGTTCTACTTGCCTCCATTTCTCACTTGCACGCTCATTTTTACAATATGCCTCCACTTGGGCCGTTTTTGCGCCGAAGACTCCCAGAGCCTTCAGCACTTTAATTATATATATAAAGTACTAAATAGACTTGTTAATAAACAAAACGCGATTTTTCCGTTGTATTAACTTTCCGCGCTTAGGGCCATTCGCACAGCAAAACACTGATCGCTTCGCGGGTTGTATTTTGATAAGGCCGTGACATTGTTATCTCGTTTGATGAATGGACTTTTTGTTACAAATGGACGTTGTTATTTTGCTAGTGAACTCGCTCATTCCGAGTGTTTGCCGAAGCAAAAGCCAGTTTTATCCGATGTTGCGCCAGATTTACGTAAATGTATTTTCTATAAGTACAAGGGAACATCTATCAGAATACTTATGAAATAAATTATGTGACTTGTAGTTCAAATTAAGATACTATAACTGAGGTTTGAGTACGAAAAGGATTTTAACAAAGGAAATGAAAATTGTTGAAGGAGTAACATCAAAGCACTCGTACAAAACAGATTGTGACACAATTCTCTTTCATATCCCACAAAAGCAATTTTCTTTGAGTAAATAAATGTACTAGAATTACATAGGTATTGAAATTATTGAACAGAAAAAAATGCTAAATTACCATCTTCATCATAACGACAAGTTAATAAATTTGTACGTACTTACTTAAATAATTTCAATGAAGATTGAGTATTTACTTCAGATTATATTAATTTCACATACAATGCTACACTCGAGTTGGGAAAAAAAATAGCCAGAATACAACAATACAATAGACTCAGTGTACTCGTATATACATACTATACATATAATAAATAGCTACATAATTACACTGTATATTCCGCTGCAGCGCATATGCTTTTACAGTACCTAAGTAGTAACTTTATTGATTCACACGGTATGGGCTGACATAAATAATCTTATCTCCAAAAACGCTCAATTTCACGAATCCAAAAATTCGTAAATCATTTTCCATGGGATTAACTTATGAAAAATGAAATATTCTCGGTCCAGCGAGCCGGCCGCTGCCGACCGCGCGGATGAATTAGGTACCTATCCACACCTTCAGCATTCAATTCCGTGTGGCAGCTGACAAATCGCACGGTTTCGACCGCTCCAATTTCCGATGACAAGACCTACATTAACCTTAAGGGCCCTCCGTCACCAACTCCCAACACATGAGAAGAATAAATCGGGTTCAAGAATAAATTAAGGTTTTTGTGTCACTAAAACGGGCCGGCTGCTGAATAGAGGCCCGGCGCGGGCGGTAAAAATACTCACATACGAGTATACGGCGGATTGGAATACGCAATTTACGACAATTTTATTCCCAGTGACGAGGGGCACAATATTCTGTTTGGATTATAAATTAAACATTTTGAGAACTCAATTTACTCAAACAGTAAATTAAAAGCAGTGTTTATTTTCTTCATTTATTCCCAGCATTTCAGAAGTAAGTAAGTAAATATGAGTAGGGTTTATAACTAGTGATGTGTTTTATTTTTAGGGCGTGAATACGGTGAATTCTACTTTTTAAAGTAACACTGACCTAGCTTAACAAGGCGGTAATAAAACTATATGATTATTTCTAGATTCCTACATAAATATGTACTTAATAACATAATTTTGAAAATAAAATTCATTAGGTACTTAAGTATTTGTATAAGTAGAATGAGTAAATATGTACCCACCTAGTACTAGTATGTATCACTTTTAATATATACTTAGGTACCTATTGATTTCTTGCCGTTGCTGGAATGAAAGCTTATCAGCTTATCGCAAAACAACTTTTTATAAAAAAATATTTAGTGTTGCTGTCTGTTACTTTCACCTTTCTAAACCTAAACTCTTAATTAAATACGACGACAGTAAATATTGCATTATGGCAATATTTGTGGTCCTCATATTAAACGAAACGTGTTTCTGAGAAAAAGTCAGTTTTAATAACCGTCACAATATCTAGTTATAACTTCAAAGTAGCTCGCTAGAGTTTTAATAACTTTGTTATTCGGGTTGTATTTTTTTTGTAAACATCTTTTAAGAAAAATGGTCTTAGATTGTTTAAAAGTCAATTTATTGTCCAGGTGACTTTAATGAAATAGGTTTTTATTAAATTAGGGTTCGTCGTAAGTGCATAGTGTGGGAGTAGCAGATTATGTACAATCAAAAATGTTCTTGTATTCGCGGAAACAAATGTTGAGAATAATTAAAGGGAAGGAAACATTTTGTCCAATCATTCCCTTCCCCGCTTTATGAAACTCATCGTATCTGGATATAAAATTTTCGGCGCCGAGATTTTATGCCAATTTTTATAGCATTGTCTTCGTAAATGTTGTCCGAGTTTTATTGGCCACTAAAAAACAAGCAAAGCCGTATTATGATTATGTAAAGCTGCCATCATGGAAAATATAGGGATTTGGGACTATAAAAATCTTACGTCTTCGTACATAACAGGTAAATCGTAAAATATATATCGTAACAGTCAACTGACACAGGAAAAAAGAGTATTTAGAGTTACTTTATAATGATCATAACCAAATATAGCGAAGTTATTTGTACACCTAGTAACTATAATATATATTTACAAAACTAGACGTGATTCGCCAAAATGCAAGTCGCAACCCGGAGAGAATTTTGTTTCATTTACTGTTTCATTGACATTATTTTCATTCATCATGTTTATATTAAATCCATAAATGACAATATTATCACAGCCTGTCATATTTGAAAATGGGCGGTAGTGCCTGCATTTCGATCATTTATTCTAGTTCTTTGTCCACTTTTCGTTCCTACATATCCCAACTTGACCATGTACATATCCACCGGTCATGTCATGCATAGGTATTCTTTATTTGGTCACTATTACGTTGTATGTACCTATGTTAAATTTCAAATGATATATAATTGGGATGTATATATTACAAAATTAAAGGCACTGTCCCATACCGTACAGGCAGTATAAAATTACAAATTTATATCGATCTTTCTCCCGTCTCTATTTGGATATTTACGAAAAAATATACGCATTCGAAAAGGGAATTGCAAGCGCATCAGGAAAATAGTTCTGACTTTTCCGAAAGCGTCCACACTTTATATGTTAAAAATTTAGACCTATATATGAGCGTTCTAGTAAAAACGTCTCACTTTGTCACTTACCATAATGGAATTGGCTTGTACTCTTATACGAATAAAATGTCTAAGCAACCTTACGATAAGCGTCAAAATAGGACATTTTTACTTAATTACTTACATACCGACCACAAAGTAAAATTGGCGTATCGTTTGATGGAATAAAAACCTACATAAAATAAATAGTACATTACATCAGAGGCCGGAAAAATGAGGATTTCCGGCCAAGTTGGTATATACCGGATAGGTAACGAGGCCGGGATCCGTTTTCACGCCGAGGCACGTACAGATTGTACAGTGCTTTTCTCAAACATACAAAAAATAATGACAATGTTGTCGAAATTCAAAAAAAGTTACTTTGCAGGCCTAGGCCTGAAAAGTGTTATGATATTCCATTTCCATCCCAATGAGTTACTGCGCCCTAACTAGTTTATTTCACATTCTAGAGAAAACTTCTCATACTTAGTTATGTACCGGCCTTTCGTTATAATTTTTTTCCAAATGTGAAGTCTAAGACGATTTAAAGAAAAAAAGCAATTAATATCTATTCTAACTTAATTTGAACAGAAAACAAATACCTATTGGCGCATGCTTCTTTCATTATTTTAGGTTTGGAAGCGTGCAGAATTTTATGAATATGCGGATTGTGTACTTATATTCGCTTATAAACAGAGATCGGACAAATGTGCGTCATTGTTCGCAATAATATGAACAGGACTCCAAATTTGATTGAATAATTATTCATTTAATCATATTCAAAAAATTACCTTTTTGACACCGGTAACTATGAAAACCTTTGTGAATAGACCCCTCAAAGCTTTGAAATCAAATTTCAAGAAATTATTCGTTTAATTATTTATTCAATCTTTGGTGCCATGTCAATATTATTGCGAACAATGACGCACATTTGTCCGATCCCTGCTTATAAATTTACTAAAATATTACATAATGCTCACTAAACTATTGCATCTGTTAAACTAATAATTCCTATTTCACAGTACCTAGTTCAAAAACCAACCATATTTACCCATTATTCCGACGACACGCAATGAATACATCAATTTACAATAAACCATTAGCGATCGATAAACAAAATACCTACTCCGCAAATTTTTCACAGGTATTGCGACAACAATGGCTTGATTAAATTATGCAAATGCATCCGTTTGATGTTTTAAGTTATTATAATAAAATAATATTGCGGCCGCACGGCTGTTTGCGACAAGCGAATTAATTAATGAAAAAAGAAAACAGACCGGCAAGTTGGGTTTTGTTTTCAGCTGTTCATTTGCTGTTGGAATGGGAAGTAGTTTGCAACTTTATAATTCCACATAGTCGCATTTTCAAGTTCGTGTCCCAGGCAGCACAGAGTAGCTAATAAGCAGTAATAAGTTAAGCAATCATAAATAGTTCAATATACTAATGACTAATATTCGATAATAAGTTTCATGAAAAGTATACGATAGAATAGACAATATCTTCAAATTCACTTAAATTTTTTTTTATAAAAAAATTACAATAAATATTAGGCATAGAAAGTTAAAATTACCTAAGGGACGCTAAGTTTTCATAATGTCCTCTCCCCTATTTTCACCTGGAAGAATATCCTTATGGCTAGCCGCGCTACCTACCTGAATGGCAATACCAATTTTTTTGGCGACGAGCAACGAGCCAAGCCCATAGTCGAGAGAGCAGGAAGCCTAACCAAGAGCTAGCAATCGTATACGATAAGCGATAAGTAATAAATATATGAGAATGACAGATTAAAACGAAATAGTCAGGTAACCATTTCCATATATATATTATTAAAGTCAAGTGACTTATCGCTTATCGTATACGATTGCAGAATAGCATCTTGGCTAGACTTGCAGGTTAGCATGACTGATAAATTATTTATACAATACATGTAGAGTCTCGGGATCCCATATTTAGGTCCACTGCAAAGACTGCTAAAACACTCAACGAAACATGAGTATTTGCCACTTACAGTATATATGTCTCATCATCATCATCATCAGCCTATGATAGTCCACTGCAGGACGTAGCCCTCTCCTAATTATGCATATATAGACGCATTAGGAGGTAAATGCCCATAATCGCCACGCTGGGCAAGCGGATTGGCGATCGCAGTAATGTGTTCACTATGATGACGCTGCTGCCCATCATCAATATTTTATCAAATGATGGTCAATGACACTTCAATCCCTTAGTCGACTCTTACGACACCCGCAGGAGGAGTTGGGGTGGTGACAATTGTATTCTTACTGCCGTCACCACACGGCATATATACATAAATATGTCTACAACTAGCCAACAGACAATGCTAACTACATATTTGTAGGAACGATACCACCAAGAAAAGACGATTTTGATTTTGAAACTATTACTGTCATAATTTATTATTAAACCTAGGTACATTTCCGAATTATGTTGCGACAAATGTATTGTCTCCTTGGGATCCAATACATCCATTTCAGTGATTTGCACTAGCAAATTTTATCCGACCATCAATGATTTTGAATTCAGTTGGCTAATGATTCCTTTTATAGCAATTAACTAGGCAAATTCGCATGGATGGTCAATTAGGGCGTAATGGACCCACGAGACACGTTTTACCAACTCGAATACGTATATTAAATTATTTTCTACAGTAACCACTCAGCCATCTACGTTGACGAATGACTACAAAATTAACAAGGCAAGACCGCTACGACTTATTTTCTTCTCCGTAAAGCACTTTCTTCTTTGGCACAACCATGATCCTGTATCCATTTTTCCATAAACGCTCTCTGCTTAAACGAAATTGTGAACCTTACTTGTCGGCCACAAAATTTCCCTAGAGTCCAGTCAGGGCAAGCCTGCTCATTATATCTATCAACTTGTTCACAAACAACTTTAAATCATAGCAAAACGTAAGCATAAATTATTAGCTAACAAATATTTATAGCCTTTGTGTTCCTACGGGTTGACCGCTCATGCGTGGGGGTTGTTAGTTTTGAAGTTCTAATTTTTCGGTTAAATTTAGATTTCACAGGGAGGCTGTAACAGAGGGCTACAGCTGCTCGCCAACAATTAGTTAAGTTGCCAGATTCATGTACAGTGGACGTGGTTTTGCGGGCGGCCGTGGCTCAATAAATAAATGCTATAAGGATGCAAATAGGAGACACAGTATGCGTGAGAGGTGCGATGCTGTTGGCTCGACGCCACGTCCTGTGTGGCGCGCCGTGCACGGCGACTACGACATACTTTTCTCTCCATCCACTTCCATGATTTCACGCTTCCGTAACTACCAATAGGTATCCCTCATTTTGAATCCGAATTTCGTTGCCTGACAACAGTCGTATCTTTGTCAACGAACTCGACTTGGCTTAATCCCAAACGACTGAGGAAAGGTAATGTACTCATACATTTTCGTTATATTTACAGTGACAATAACAAATGTCTCGCACGCTATGTGACTCGAAAACGACGAATAAATAGCAAAAATATTGATAAGATAAATTCATCCATGAGTGTATTAGATACAAAAGCACAAAAATGTGGATTTTTAGAAAATAATTTTATGTTTTTCCTTCTGCGAAGAAATGCAAAGGGATTCCATTTAAGATTTACTTGAGAGATTTTTTTACAAGACAGATTGTAGCAAGTCCTCACAGTGGCAGTTTCTTCCTTAATTGATGTCTAGATGACAGATTAAGGCCGGGACAGTAGTGACGTAATTGACAGGCCAATCCAAGCTGTGGTTTTGGTGATGGATTTACAGACACTTCTCGTAGACTACATCGTTTCTCTGTACGAGTTGCGTGGCAAGGGAAATTTAGTTCGCTTACCTTCTTTTTTAGTTACTTACCAACTTGAAAACACAAATAAATGGGACAATTATCACTTATATCCTTTACTCACTCGTCTTTTACATGCAACTTAAGAATATATAAAGATAAGTTCTTAGAAGATTATCATAAGGAAAATAAATTAATTGTTGTAGAAAAGTTATTTTTTTCGGAATACGAACGATACCTGCTAGAGCATTATAACACAAAATTAAGGTTTTTTTCGAAGTCATGGACTTGTAATAGATATGTATATAGGTACTTTATAACGTATTTTAGCGTTTTTAAATATACAAATATTTTGAATAAGTAGGTAGGCATTTAGAAGCCTATTATAATATTTATATATTGGGTCATTACCCATAAAATTGGCGTTTTTGGCCATCTTAGACTTTAGTTCATCCCTAATTTTACTATCTAAACGGAAACTATATATATTCTCTCTTTTCAACAGTGCCAGTGTACCGAGGACAGAAAAACAGCACATTACCGGCCGCTGCGCTAAACTAAGTTGCCGCCTCCGTTGAGCAGAAAAATAGTATACACGCCTCGGCCGTTAAATGGGAAAGTCTTGGATCACATGTTTGTCTACAATTAACTCGTTATCCGAGACATTTCCCACTTATACGGCCTTGGCATGTAATTTACTATTTCACACTAATAATAGTTTTTTTCCCTTAAATAATATTCAAAAATAAGAATTGAAAACAACTCTTGCCATATGCTGCCGGTTCATGTTTGAAATAGGTATAAATGTATGATATTACCTTGTTTACTGAAATAGAGATATACATGTATGTAAAACACGTCTTAATTGTGTCGAATATTAACGGCAAAATTAGTTTATTTTGATTTTGACATCAAAAAAATATACACAAGATTAATTGTATGGAAAAAGACTTTTCACAAAATTCTCCATACAAAACACCAATTTCATAGGTGATGACCTAATATTTACCCAGCCAGATTTTTGTTTGAATATCGGCGATATTCAAACTGCGCTCAGTTATTGACATTATGACAGTGGTAGTTCCGAAATGGTATTAAATTGGTAAAAAATATCTGATATAAGCTACACTACCCGCCCAGATTTCCGGGCTCGTTAGACGAACGCCATAACTTCGGAAACGCGTCATAACTTTTTTGTATCGTCCACAACCGATCCGGCCATTTACTTCGCGTGAAAACTACTCGGGAAGAGTTATTGCTTTACGTATGGCGGAGTAAAGTGCGCAGTAAGTCTCTATTATCTACGCCGTTAGAGTCCCGTGAATGAAGGCGAACGAACGTGGCGAGAATCTACAAGCTAACTCAATTCACCGTTCTTCTAATATATGGGGGTCTTTGTGGCTTGTATTACTTTAATTAATTTTATTTTATTAGGTTGTTAAAGTGGTCGCATTGAAACTTTGACATAAAGGCAGTTTACCTCAATTTGCGTTCAGTATGTTCGTGGCTAAGTGAATCTTAGGTGAGACGCCACAGTGGCCGGTAATAGCTCGTATCTGTCCTTTGTCTGCGTAATCGTGTCCGCGTACGCGTAATCAATTACGCGGCTTAATTTAATATGATTGATCTGGATTAGCCATCGCAATAATAGTTTCAAATTGACAAGACTAACATCGTAGTTATATACTTCCTCAGTTTTACGAACAATTTATAGTCTTATATTAATGTTGTTTTAAAAAAAGCTATTTAAACATTTTCTGGCCAATTAATGTTATAATGTATATGTTTTTGACCCAGTTTTTGTATTTTATTATTGAGAGATTTTTTTATTCTATTTACACGATGGCGAGGAAGCTTGTAACGCACTATTTTTTTTGTTTACCGAGAAAGTCATTCCATGGCAAATTAAAAACTGTGGACCTCGTCACTTACCCTTATTTATTACATGAATGAATTTGTCAAATCATTGGGTATATTTCTAAATAGTAACAGAGAAGCGATGGTAGGTATAGCAAAACTCGAATTGTCGCTGTGAAGATCCTCGAGGGCGGTTTGTATTCAGTAAACGTGTTCCAGCTGATATGATGTTTAATCTGCTGATGATAACATTATTCACTGGTTTTTAGAATATTGCTAGATGTTCCCTTTTATTTATATTCTATACTTTTCATGGAATAGGACACGTAGAAAATAATAAAAGAGTCCGTTCCGTCGGGATTAGCTTAGCAACACTGATATTTGATACAAAATAAATGATTGATGGTGTCTTGCCTAGTATGCAACTTACGCAATAAACGAATTTGTATAGTCGATATATTGTAGCGTCCGTTGCGCTCAAAAATATCTAAACACGTTATCCTCCATCGTTATGGCAATAAAGGCATGTTCAGATATTTGTAAGCTATACCTCGACATTTTTCTAGCAGGAACGAGAGATTGACAAAATTGTACATCGACATAACTGTTATCGATAAGCCTTAATGTAGTCCATAAATAAATTTAATAAATAAAATAATCCGTAGCTTAGAGATAAATTACACGAATGCAAATCATACTCAAAATGATACATATTTTTTTTTCATATTTTTTATTTAGTACCCATCAAAATTGCAAAGATTAATAAAATATACTCTAAAGGAAATGATTAATATGAAACATTACATATTAAGAACAAAGCCTAGATAGGTCCTGTATGTCTTGGTTACCTGTTTTTGCGGAGTTAGCATTTTTATGAGAACAGTATGTACTCATCGACAGTGTTCTGTCGATGTTTGATTTTGTCAATCTCTCGTTCTTGCTAGAAAAATATCGAGGTATACTGATAGCACTGTACCTATTGTTATTTATTTTGAAATTATTCAATGTAGCACGTGTATAACTTGGGGTCGGAACTATGGGTGCAAAACTTTAACAAAACTTCTCAAGTGGACTTGACATAGCACATACATCCATAAAATATACATATTTACACACCCACACATTGTAAGTTGAAGATTTCGAGATAGGGAATAAAATAGGATTTTCAATAATATTCGTATTTTTCTTGGCTAAAGTGTTATTTTTGTTAAAATTTTGCACCCATAGTTCCGACCCCTTATATACTCAACCTATGTGATACTTATAAATTGTTAAATATAGTTAGGAGGGCTACCCGGATCTAATACTTAATGCGATTCAGATAACACCTAATCTGGCCAACTACCGAGAAAATCGAAATTCGTAAATTTCGAGTATTTTTCTCTGTCACTCAAACGAAGGCGTCATTAGAGTGAGAGAGACAAATCCTCGAAATTTACGAATTTCGTTTTTCGCGGTAGGGCCGCTGAATCGCGATGTGTCAGTTCCGTAGAATAACTGTCAAAAACTGACAAGCCGAATCGCAAACTGAATCGAATTTAAGAGATCCTGTTAGCCCCCTAGGGCTCTATTTGATCATGAACCCGATTTTATATCTACTTGCCTATTAAATAGCAGATAGTTATTAGTTCCTCGAGCATCAATGCGGATCAGCAAGCACCTACACCTACCGTTATATTAGGGCTCGAAGAAAGAAGGCACACGTCTTAATCCGACAGCTCGTCGCGTCTTTGTACAGCCACTTCAAACAGAAACGTGCTAACTGTATAGTGTCGTAATACCTACTTAAGCCGTTCTTGCATCGAGCGTAGAAGTACGTGCCCGTGAATAGGGTTTAATTTGCTCGCAGAGCATCTTCCGCTGCCATTAAACCCTCGACTGACTCAGCCTCAAGTTTTCCTTCTTTAAATACTATTTCAAAGGCGGTTTCAATTTTATGAACAGTGAAGTTCACCGGTCAAGAAAAAGTCTGAGAAATATTAATTAAAAACTAGCTTTAATTCTTTTTTAAAACAAGGTCTGAATAGCATTACGGTACCTACTTTGAAAATTAGTGAAAACGTTGGAGTTTCGTAATGTCTCTGTCATTTACGTGAAACGACCACCTTTTAGCCCGTCACTACCAGGCAAGGCACAATCAACCAATTAGACTTAGGCCACAGCGTATGCAACTTTTGAACCATGTCAAAATAACAAGTAGTGAGCGTTTTCACTTTGACTTCGATCTAAAGTGGCTTAAAGCACTCTGAATCTATGTTAAAGTGACACAAATCAGATTTTTCCGATTGGTTGAGTGCCCCAAAACAATCCCAGGTATTATACATACATTGTGCATCGATTAGTAAAGTTCTTCAGTAAAATTTTAATGACAAGCGGTACTTAATCTGCCTGCAACCACGGATGTAACGTCATGCCCGAAACGTTAGGACAATTTTTAACGTAATTTTACGCGATTAAGTCCCATTTGTATTTATTGTATTTAATCGAATGCCGTGTCGTGACGGCAGTAAGAATACATTTGTCACCACCCCAACTCTTCCTGCGGGTGTCGTAAGAGTCGACTAAGGGATTGAAGTGTCACTGACCATTCTAAAAGATTGATGATGGTCAGCAGCGTCATCATAGTGGACACATTACTGCGATCGCCAATCCGCTTGCCCAGCGTGGCGATTATGGGCATTTGGGTCAAAATTATTTTTGTTGTCTTGTTTCATACCACTCTGTCACGCTTTTAGTGGCTGTTTCGACTCAGTATATAAAAAAAATCCGGTGCACTTGTATTTCTTTTTCGCGTTAGATTTTAATCCATACATCAGAAATTCAAAAAAACATCATCTCATACAAAAATCACAACTGCGTCACATTTTTTAGGGACACAAAATAAGACAACGAAAAGAATTTTGACCCATTTACGTCCTAATACCTCTATACCCAAAGTTAATAGGAGAGGCCTATGTCCAGCAGTAGACAAATATAGGCTGATGATGATGATGATGATGATGTATTTAAAATACGAGTAGTTATCGTGAAAATTTTAATTAATTAATATATTCATACCTACAAATCTCAACAACCCGTCGAGCTTGTATCACATGACACGCGCAACATCGCGTTTGCAAATACGCCCCAGGTATTCTTCCATACGAGTGTCTCTATCCACTTAACACGTAGCCACAACATTGCGGCTTGTTTGTACCGGATGTGTATTAAATTTCCGGGCATGAAGTGTAATGAATATTAATCCACCGCTCCCTATTAGGAACGCTTAATATGCCCGAACGTATATGGCGGGGCGCCTTCAGCAAATAGCTAAAGCCTAGGAAATCCTATTAATAGTCTTGGTACATTATTATGTACATGACGCATGCCTGATGAGACCTTCAAATATCGTGAGTCGCATATGAATTCAGTAAGATTTATTATAAACTAGCGACCCGGCCCGGCTTCGCGCGCAATACTGATACTCAAACCTTTCCCTCGAATCACTCTATCTATTAAAGCCGCTTCAAAATCCGTTGCATAGATTTAAACATTTAAGCATGCATATAACATAGGGACGGACAGAGAGCGACAGCAGCTTTGTTTTATATAAATTGAGTATGATCAAGAAAGGATCAGTGTCAGTAAGATCGGAATAATGGAAAATTTCGACCATGAACTATCACTAAGTTAGTTTTTAAAATTTGTTATACCTTAAGTATATACTTATTTATATCATTCGAATTGAGGTTACCTATATTGACATGTCCATTATTTTATAGATTAGGCGCACTTTAGTACTCAATAGAAATAAAATACTGCATTTAAAGTTTCACGATTATCTCTAAAGGTGCATGCAGACTAAAAGAGCATTCGCTGTTCTATCCCCCACTCTACGAAATAAACGTATCACATTTCGTGTAGCGATCAAATTTCGTAGAGTAGGGGAATAGAACAGCTAATGTTCTTTTGGTCTGCATGCACCTTCATATCATAACAACAAACGGGACTTAATCGCTTAAACTTACGTTAAATACTATCCTAACGTTTTTGTCGTGACCCGTAGTCGCAGGCAGATTGTCCCGTTTATTATTACGATAAAAAAAACTTAATTATAAAAACACTGGCCACATTGGCCAACGCTGTACCAAATGGCGGTATTTCCGAGCCAATTTCACCTCGAACTATCAAGGAAAGAGCTTATTACCCCCTTCGAAAGGCCGACAACGCACTTGTGTCCCTGCTAGTTTTGCAGGTGTTCATGGGCGACAATAGTTGCTTGCCATTTGCGATTGGTCTGCTCATTTTCCCCCCATTACATAACAACACTACTCGTACATTTAAAGGAAAGCACAGAGGTATTTTTCGCGTATGTCACAGAACAGTCACTTCGTGTGATTCATGGCAATGCGCCGGTGGTGCACTACTCGAAGCCGCGTCATAAATCTAAGTGCCCGCCAATTAATGGATTCCCACCCAAAACAGTGTCACCGGAGATTTAGCACATGTAAGGAACTGATTAGGTCATTCGTTTTTGGATGAAAGATTTAAGGTAACTGCATTGAGGAATCTGATATTGTTCGCTCCGGCGGTTACTGCTGGCTGCCGTATGTACTTGTACAAGGTAAAATATATACAGAAAGTGCAAAAAATATGTATACATGACATTGCAGTAATAAGAATAGGGTTATAAATAGGTAGGTACCCACATTTGACAATTTTCGTGACTCAATAAATATTTTATCTTGACTCTACAAAGTGTAACTATGTTTATTTTTATTATACTTTATTAATGTTTATACATTAATTTTATGAATAAACAATAAGGAATATAAAGAGTATAAATTAATTTACAATGAGAATTCTATAACACCTTAAATAGTTACATTAAATATTAAAATTTAATTATTATGTAACATATTTAAACTAACTGCATTAGATAATACCTAAGTGCAAAAAATTGGTCAGGGTCGCAACTGTCTTAGTCGCGCTAAAGACAAACAGTGACAGAGAGTGAACTACGTTACGCTACTGAGCACAGAATTAGATTTGGATAGAAGAAACAAGTTCATTCATTTATATGGCGGCCGAGCGTGTCAGATTTTGTACTGAAGTTGTTACTTCCCTATGATTTTAAATATGTCTCAGGCGTGTCTCAGGCCCTTGAGTATTCATATTTTTTTGTGTTGTTGCAATTAATATTACTTAAGGAGGCATTATTAATGTTTTTGTTCACTTCAACTTACAAAATTTGACGCCCGAAAGCTGCAAGCTGCGATTAAAGACGGACAACTCAGTAGATTTTACCGAGTTCATGTGACACGCTAAGTAGATACGTTTGCTTGATCTATGGTATATATGACATCTGTGCTACTGAGAGTTAGCGATTGGCATCTTGGCTACGCATTCAGACCAGTTTTTTTTTATTTATTTATCAACTATTTGTATCCTTATTGTAGTGTGGTGGTATTGGCCGTGTGGTGACGGCAGTAAGATTACAATAGTCACCACCCCAACTCCTCCAGCGGGTGTCGTAAAAGTCGACTAAGGGATTGAAGTGTGTGACCGTTATTTGATAAAAAAAATGATGGGCAGCAGCGTCATCATAGTGGACACATTGCAGCGATCGCCAATCCGCTTGCCCAGCGTGGCGTGTTGCCACCTTTACCGTCTATAGTGCTACACGTACACGTCACTTTCGCACTTGCGGAATTCTCAGAACGTGAGAGCGAGGGCGATAAACACGCGACCCATAACCCATCGTGAGCACGGATCCGTGTACGGGAAAAGTATAAGAAAAAAATAAGGGGTTAATAGGTCTACTGATTTGATTTGCAAGGACATGAAAGGGACAGTGACGACAGTATGTACTTGAAAATAAAACAGCAATTAGGTACGTAAATTAAGAACTTTAGGTTCTTGGGGCTCCAGCGCACGCAAATTGTTTGCTGAGATCGCGAAACGTCTGGTTGATGTAACTAAAGACCGAAGAGCTGGCGACTTCCTCGCACAACGCATCAGTATTGCGATACAGCGAGAAAATGCCGCCAGCATCCTCGGTACAATGCCACAAGGGCCAATCTTAGATATAGGTTAGGTTAAGTAGATTAGTTTGATTTAATCTATGTACATAAATTGTAGTTTTGAAAATAAATATGTATTAAAAAAGAACATTTTTATATTATTATTTTTTTGTGAGTATTTAATTAAAAGTTTAACTAGATTTCAAACTTGTTATAAATTGCTTTAGGGAAACTTATTTGTAACAAGAAATTAATGTTTTGTTAGTAGACCAAGAATTTCGTCAATACCTCAGTACCAAAATTAGTTAGGATTAATACCAGATTCCACTCACCGTGAGTGATTTATTACCGGTACAACGGTCGTTACTTAAGCACTACTCATGAAATACTCGTATAATCCAAGACAATTAGATTATAAGAACAGTCAATATCAACCATATACATATAATATTTACACATTTTATGCTCATCTAATATGTACAGTACACGACAATAAGTAATGTATTTAATATTACGATCAAAGTGAACTTTGTGAGAACTCATTATTGTTACATTATAACCCCCTTTTTCATAAACATGTACCAAAACAGCTGCATTTAGCGTTCCCGATGCAAAATCTATAAACAAATGAATGTGAGTGCTAACTAGTGAAGTGGCCGCCTTCCATCCATCGAGTGCATGTTTGAGCACTTGTAATTCCTAAAGTACTAAGGTAAAACTGTAATTTGTAATATTGGTTGGTTTTTAGCTAACATTCTGTACTAACAAATAACAATATCTAAAGCCTATCTTAACAATCTAGTTTTCATTCAAATTTAGATTAATTGAAAAATGAATGAATGAAGGTGAATTTGTTACTATTTTTCATTTTTAATATTTTTTTGGCCTTGTTGTTGAAATAGTTGAGTCAAATGATTAGCTTAATTAGTTTGCTTATCTAATGAGCTCTCTAACGAGTTTTTTTTTGCAATGATATGACCGATAACAAACGTTTAATTCCAGAAATACCTCATGCACCATTCGTCTGTTTGTAATTTGAAAATTGCCGCCATTTAATTATCGTAGGCACAAAAAAAAATGCATGGTAATTTATCGATGAAATTGATTTTAGTTTAAGCCTTTAAAAGCTCCGACACCGCTGACCAAACACCCTGTATAAGTAATGATCACTCGAACGTCGACCTTACCAACAATAACAATACAGAAACCCTGTCGCCGGTGCTAAAATAACCACCTAGGGCGCTGTCTGAGAGAGGTAGTTACATAGAATTTACGATTATATTTTTAGAATTCAAACTTAAGTTACCTACTTGTATGCAGCTAATGTCAAAGCACAAAGGACAAAGGACATAAAAAGAATAGGTACCTACCATATAGAGTAACATGTAATTAGCAAGTTATAGACTGTTCAAGTCTTACTGAGGAGTTAAAAGCTACTAGTAGAGTACCTACGTTAAAAAGTAGTCAATTCTGAAGCGAATTTAAAATTATTGATATGTTTGACTACACCTACAAAAAACTTAACAATCTATTTAGTCGGTCATGGACAGGGTTGGGCACAAAGAAATCCGATTACTTCTTCTGATTACTTTTGTATGTAATTTACAGAAGTAATAGTAGTAAGTTGGCTGTCTATGTATTAAGCATCTATATGTATCTATCTATTATATATATCGTCGCCTAGTACCCACATCACTAGCCTTAATTGAGCTTACCATGGGACTAGGTAGATTTGTGTAAGATAGTTATTTATTTATTTAATCTAATTACTTTTTGCGCAAGTCTGGCCACGGAGGACTTACGCACTCAGCTGCAAATAGAGGTTTAACGTTTATTTAAGTCAACAAATGGAATTGTCATAGGTATCAATTCCTGCCAACTGCAAGACACCGATAGTCTATATTGTTTTATGTCTTTGGTATAAGTCACGATGGTTTCTCGTACCTGTTATGACGGAGCGGACCATTGGGGAGTTAATGGGTTATTTTGAGTTGACCAAGTATTTGGTCTTCTAAAAGAGTTAATGGTGTCCCACGAATTCTTCTTGTATATATTCATCATGAATGAATGTATACATAAGGCGTGTCGAGCATGTTCAAATTTTACCATTTTGAATGTATATAATGAGGTGTGTGATGTTACATCTTTTTTAAACTGCGGGGTGGTAGCACCTATAAAGATAGTTTTAGTCACGAAGACAAGTGCTTTGTTTGGTATTGGGATATGCATAAAGGTTAGTAGTATAACCGGAAATAGTTCGCGGGTGGAATCCATTACAGATATCTGCGAGATTTTGAACAATTTTGTAGTACAGATGTAGTGACAATTTTTTCCCTTTTTTTACTCATATTTTCACGGAGACGTTCTCAATTACCTTGTCAAATGTCAAACTATTCTTTATTTAAGTAAGCTTATTAATAAGCATTTTCGAACCGTCTGACATTATCAAGAGAGAGAAAAAAAATCTACCACTGGTAATGGGTTAAACCCTACACCGTTCCTTAGAAGAGCCAGTAAGAAACTCAGGTGGACTTTTTTTTACAGAACAATATAATAATACATATTATTAAAATAACATGCATTAAAGAATTTTAATACAAAAAAAATCTTTTTGTACACATTTTTAAAAACAAAGAGAAATAAACAAAGGATCGTAATTATAAACAAAAATAATTATTATTGAACAAGTTCACAATATTATTAATCTATACTACTAGACATGTAAAGGCCTCTAGTTGTCAGAATAAAGAGAAATTAAGATTTAGAGATGTAAAAGGTCTCTAAACGTCATGATTTTAACAACAATAATAAAATAGAATATTAACAATTTAGTGACAATCACAAAGCAACTATTTTTATTATATAAAAGACAACAGCCAATATCTATTTAAACATGACATCACAGTAAAATAAACTCAAATATTAAATTAAACAAGAGATGTATAGTCTCTTATGTCAATAATACATAGTTTTGGAGATGTAAAGTGACCCCAATGTCAGTTAATAAATAATAATAATGATTTGGAGGTGTAAAGAATCTCCAAATGTAAATAAAAAGTAAATAAAAAGGTGTATGAAACAAATGTTTCATGTCAGAAGACAGTTAAACTAACAGTCTTGTAAACTAATGCTACAGAATACAGAATACAAAATACATTCATTCATTGTGATAACAATATGAATTCAATCATTTCCGTTAAAAGCCGAAGGCAAAAGATTAAAATTTAATCCTTTGCCTTCTTAATGTACTTACATATCTCTATTTGAACAACATTTTGCTTTTTTTTAATAAACCTAATGTATACATACTACAAAATGTTACTACTGTAACATCAGCGACACGATTCGAAGAGTCGCTATAAACAAATATTCTCAGTAACGTTTATTTATCAAATACCTTTACTCGAATTGATATTGATATTGCTATAATATGCCTCTAGTATTGCGCAATATCCAATAACATACCCATACGTTGGCCCATACTTTTTTATGCTAGCAGAATTTACAAACCCCTTCCTTTTACTTTGATCGTCGTGTTCCACTGTTTACATTGTCCCCTTTACGACGTTACGACGCGCAGTTAAAAAAAATGTTTTTATTTCACCTCTTTTCGTGACAAACCTTTTATGGTTTCCAGTTAAAGAAGTCCGCCGTAGCTTTTATTATTTAACTTGGACAAAAAGGGGAAACAAGGACAGTTTTAGAGAAATTCATCAAAACTTTTGATTGTGCCACCGCACACTTCGCTTCGGGGTTCCGGGCGTTCGAAAGTATTTTCTTTTCGAAATTTTGTCACGAATAAAATATTCGCAACATCACCTCATCTTTGTGATTTATTACTAGGTACATAAGTAACAGGATAGTTGAGTACATCTACGTGAAACTAAAATGCTTTCATGGTATTGTAAAATACTGAGCATTTAAGAAGAGAAACCCTCGTTTTATAAATACAGAGTGGCCCATTCGAATCGGTCAGTATGGAAAAGTCTGAAACTATAAGGCATACGAAGATTTGTTCTTAGGAACTATGTCACCGATTTTGATAAAAAGAAAAACTGCATTCATACATTTGAAAAAAAAAACTGTACCCAGCTAGGGAATCGAACCCGGTTGTTTTGAAAAAAAAAACTTACACTATTTTTATTTAGATATCGTTTGTGTAGGTCTTAAGCTGTAAATGTCTCTAAGAAACATGATGTCTAAAATGAAAGGAATTCATTGTTTTCATATACTTAAATTAATTTTACTAGGTGTTTGTTGTGTAAATCTTAAGAAAAAAAATATTTTTTTTTATATTTATCAACGTAGTTTTCATTATTTTTAAAATCGATGACATGGTTCCTAAGAACAAATATTCGTATGTCTTATAAGACATACGAATATTTGTTCTTTGAAACTATAGTTTCAGACTTTCCCATACTGACCGATTTGAATGGGCCACCCGGTATACAGTGTAAACGTTGTCTCGTAACTGAATCATCTAACAAGTCGTTTCGGAGCGTGCGTAAAAATAGGCATAGGGTAGTTTAGCCGGTTCGCCGGCCACCTCTGGTTGTCGGCCACTACGTAGTAAAACGAAAATAACAAGAACTCTTTACCCTATTTATGCAAAACAACACTTTATTCGGGTAATTTCACTTGACACCTACACCTCTTTAAACTGGCTGCCTAATAATGTTCCAATTGGCTGGTCAGTGCGTCGATAAAATTTAGGCTGTGTAGATGTGTCGCCATTTTAAGTAAAAAATTGCGCGAGTAATTTTTTTCGAGGTGAGTAGAATATTAGTCGAAGTATTGATATTTTGATCAAAATTCATGGAATATAAAGTAGAAACTATTAAAATTTGATGGCCGGGTAGCTAAATGCAAATTCACGAAATATTTCGTTCTCGGCCGCCCGGCCGAGAACGGCCTTGAACTTCGTAGCTCTTAACTGCATACATTTGCTAAAATAAAAGCATACATGAGCTATGTTATGTTTTAATGTGAAGTTAAATACATTTTAATTAATGTAGTTAACTGGCGGCCACATGTATTCTAAATAATACTTAATGAAAACGTACTATTAAATATTTTGTAATTGGCGGCCGAGAACAGGATTATGACAAGCTAGTTTTCGGCCTTGTTCATTTATGCCGGCCGAAAACAGACATCATACGTTAATTATCGGCCCTTAAAAATAAAGCGATAAGAAACAGACAAAATCCACACTTTTTTATTCATGTAATATTTTTATTTAATCTCCTGTCCAAAGTAATTTTAACAATGTTAGTTTTCATACCGCGTTTATTTATTGCATTGATTAAAACGTGGCCGAAAATCAGAATTTTAATAATGAGTTCTCGGCCACTGTTGACAGAGTGGCCGGAAATAGGCAAACAAATTGTGTGTTGTCGGCCGTCTTTTCGTAAGACAGATGATAAAGCAGATGCGGGATTGAGTAGCAGCGACGAAGGTTTTTCATTATTTTAATATATTGTTTTTGTGTTATGTTATTCAAGAGAAGTTCCTACTAAGTTTTAAGTGATTTTTTGAAGAAATTCAATATGCTATGGTAACACATGCCAACAGATGGGCCGTCATTTTGTTTACCACTGACGTAGTACAAAGTAATAAATAAATAAAATAATAGTTAAGTACATAAAAGTTCCTTATAATGTTCCTAATATTTCTAATACATTTATTGATTCATATAGTTTTCGTTTGATTTAAAAATAAACCCTACAGACTATGGAATAAGACTCACTACTAAAATTATAAATAGTGGCCGAGAACTGATGATTAAGCGGCCGAAAACTAAAAAAAATGGCCGAAAACCGGCTAATTCGCCGCTTTTTGATATTTATTATCTTAAAAAATCATTATGCATCATATTGCATAAAGTTCAATCAAAAAATTACAATTTCATCATATTTCTAGTCTAAAAATATAGTCATTACTTGGATTTGTTAAGCGCACTATTCATAAAATAGTTTTAAATTCAAAATTTTGGTAAACTGGCCGAAAACCGGCTAAACTACCTGTCTCGCAAACTTACATATTACTTACTCGAACGCAATATTTTAGAATTAAAATAGTTAGTTTGTTTTTTTTCGTACAAGCCACGGGGCGGCGTTTCCACAGCTGTGAACGTGAGTCCTTATCTTTATAGGCATATTTAGCGCATAAACAGAAAACCAGGTTTTGATACTCAATTATCCTCGCACCACGCATCAGTATTGAGATACAGCAAGGAAATGCCGCCAGCAACCCAGCATCCTCGGTACAACTCCATGAGAGCCAATCTTAGATATAGGCATATATAGATTAGGTTAGTTAGATTTAATTTATGTATATTGTACAGTTCCGTTAACTTTAAATAAAACATATTATAATCCCGTTACAATAATTAATTAAATTTTTTTAACTTTTGAATGTATTTAATAAAAACAACCTATCAATGTAAGAAATTCACGTTCAGCACGGTACATTGCGAGGCAACTCACTTATTCTCTGCAAATCAATTTTAAGGAACATTCTAATTTCTGAAATTGAAGATTGATTTGTAGGGCGGCTGGCTGTGGTTTTCAAACGCATAATTTTCTATATTGTTATTTACAGAAAATGTACATTATGAAATCTCGCTCGTAAGCCAGAGCAAACCATGGGTGTGATGTTACAACAGCGTCACTCCGCAGACGAGTCGTGACACGGTCTGTATAGACCCATTAAGCCATATAACTAATGGGGAGATATACGTTTTACAGCCTTTCATTTATAAAGGCCACTTGGGCAGCTCTAAATCTGATATTAGCACCAGCTATTGGAGTGATTAGGCGCCTGGGGCTACTAATAATGCCATTGTTTGTACAACATAATCTAGTTGAATTAATATTTAATGTCATTGTTTGACCTAACCCAGGCAATTGTGTAACAAAGTTAAACTTAAAATATTTACAGTGTCGGAAAGTTCCTTTGTTGCTTGGAGAAATAAATGTGAGTTACTTAGTGTTCTTCTTCAAACAGAAATAAAATGTAATGTAACAAAATGTTACCCTAAGGTTTAGACTGTATAAATATGTGCGTTTGCTTTGCTTGTCATTAAAACTAAAATTTTATTCAATTGGGTTCCTTTAGCAACTAAATAAGTCCTTACTATTATTATTTCTTAAGTAGTATTCAATTATTAACTGCATCTAAATAGGTACATCATTATTTAGGCTACTTTTTTCTACCTAACATTGAAGTTACAAACTGGTTTGCGAATGCAAATATATATTTATATATATGTCAGCCTCCGTAGCCTAGTTGGTAGTGACCCTGCCTACGAAGCCGGAGGGCGTCGAGTCGAGTCCCGGCGAGGGCAATTATTTGTGTATTTATTTATCACAGATATTTGTTCCTTCATCATGGCATGGCTGTTTATGTATTTAAGTATTTATACGACAAGCCTTAATTGAGCTTACCGTGGGACTAGTTTGATATGTGTAAAAAATGGTCCAAGACATTTATATAGGTATCTTAATAAGGCAGATCAAACACGCCTAATAGAACAAGTTAAAAACATAACGTAAACAGTACTTACAAAATAAGAAACTTCAAGAACAGATTATAAATTCTATCTCGCATAATATATCTGAAGCGCCAACCGCGGATCTGAGCAACCAATTTGGTTTCAAATCTCTTCGTTACCCTCTTGACCTACGTAATGCCGGTGTGTACAATCACGCACATATGCATGCATATTATACGCTGGCTTGGCTGCGATCATGGCTGGCTCTAGTTTAATTAATCTGGATTTGATGAGGGATTAAGTGTATGCCACGCGTGACGGATCGAGAGCTCTGCCTAGCGCCTGGGCGGCGTCTACTGCGGTTTTAAATGGATTTTGAAAGGTTGTTTCATATGCTCGCATTTAATATGCTGCATTTAGATTTTAACCATTCCCACGAAGCAATAAGGTTCTATTCGCAACTGTTTTAAATGTGCGATAGGAGGTTAGAGTGGTGAGTCGATTTGCGTCGCACCCACACAATTTGTACACACGTTTAAGAAGCGTAATTTCGGTCCGTACGCCGCGGGGCGCGGTAGTTCTTCGTAAATTGATGTTGTTTTTAATGCGGAGCTGGCAAGCGGACGTATTGGATGGCTACTTTTGTTTATCAGCGTGTTATAGTTTGTAACTTGTCATGCCAGCGGGAACAATTCTTGGGGTGAACTTGGAGGCAATCGATCGAAATAGTTAGGAACTTTACCATCCAATATTGTTTGAACAACGTTTTATCCGAAATGGAATTTCAGCACAATGCTAACAGAATTATAGGTAGTATGTATATTTACAAGTTGTTTTCTGATTACACTTATTGGATAACATATTTAGGTTGACAACTGGAACTAATATAAATAAATAACAAATATAAATAAACGCATAAAAGTGTGTCTTATTAATGGTTTCACCACCACACCATAATTCACTTTCTGCCCTTAAATGTTTGATTTAAAAATCTGACAGAACATATAGAAAGTAAATTCTGAAAATACTGACTTAAATATTGTAGTTATGTTGGATTTACCTACATACCTATAATATTTCAGTCAAGAATGAAGTCTACAATTTAATAAGGAAGTAGAACAGACGCTTTGAACTTTGAAGAAGTGTGCCCACATTAAGAAATTTAAATTTCAGTAGACTTGTGATTACACGGAATGCACCATTCGACGTGAGATTTTTGGATTAATGGTAATATAATATGTGTGAAATAGTTTTGATCAATTTGAATTTGTTTGGAAAGCTCAATAAATCTAATTATTTTAAAAAATATTGATTTGTAGTATATTTTATATGATAAGGAATAAAATCAAATCAAAATCAAAAATCAAAATTGTTTATTTGTACAATAAAACTATGAAAATAGATAAACTCGCGTATGTTAATTATAATTAAATTTAACTTCATGCGTGACTTTCTTGCCGGTCCCAATTGGGATACCTTCCTAACAATACAATCATTCAAAGGAAAGGAATACTTCTCAGGACAGAGATGTAGGAATAGAATCGGTGTACATTATTTATTTTGTCTCTGGTCTTCATTCTGAAAATATTTGTAATTAATAACTAGCTTAATTTGTTAATTTTGTATATACATCCCTTAAAATTTATTGTCTGTGGTTTAGTATAATTTTCTTTGTGGGTAGTTTTGTACTTATCTTTCTTATTTTGATGAAGGTAGATTTATCAAATTTCCTCCATGCGAGTAGTAGTCATCATCTCATGTTGGTTAGCTGATGAAAGAAGTTACAACTCTTTAACCATTAGAAATTGGGGCATGATTTTTTCATAGGCAAACTGAGGCCGTTACTAATAAATCTAATAATCTTTGAAATTTGTCATACTTATGAGATGATAATACAATAACTCCTTGATAATTTAAATGGGAAATTGCGCGGTCTGTTGGTTGTATTCTTATAGGTTATTCAGTCGAGCTTTTCTGGCCTCCTTACTATAGTGCAGTAGTTACATCGTAATTGTAAGTAGGGCACACACCTAAATAAATAAATAGTAACAAATAAATATCTAGGGAAACATAAGTACACAAACTGACCTAGTCCCAAAGTAAGCAAAATTATCAATACACGTAAAATGTGGATATTATTAGTAGTTAGTGTGTTATCGTTGTTTTTTTTTAAATTAATAAGGGGCAAAATTAAAAATGTTTTTAGGTCAGTGTTTTTGAGTTATCTCTCCAGGAACTGTATGTCCCCCGAATTTTGATCTGGAGGTCAGAAACCTTAAAAAGTCATGAATAAGTATTTAGAAAAGGTACTATAAAAGAAAACTAATTCGTAATTGTTTTCCAGCCGTTTTTGACCAACTCGGGAACCATGGTCTAACATGCTTTTGGCCGATTTTTTAAGTTTAATTTTGTAAACAAGTTCAAAAATTTTCAACTTTTGTTAAATTTAGTGGCGAAATGGTTTAAAAAATGCATTAATAGTCATCTTCATGAAAGTTACTGGGTATTAAGTAGAATTATCTTAATAAATCGTTAATTGTTTTTACAGTTTAGCGCACTACTTACAGACCTAGGGTACTGGATACAGATCTAGTTGAACACTTGCACGAAGCAAGGAGCTTTTCGTTCGCCGCTGTAAGATTCTCGGCGCCTGTTCAAAAGCGAGTGTCGTAGCCGAGACATCCTGTACCCTTACTAGGAATTCATCGGACCTGTAGTAAATAACATCTGCGTTAGGTCACTTGCAGTATTCGCAGGACACTCAACCAATGGGCCACTCTAGAATTCTTAAGGGATTTCTTACAATCTGGTCCCAACAACCACAATTCCACAAAATTGTATAAATTCCCATACAAAAAGTTTATAATTTTGAAGAATTGTACGCTTGTAAAGTTTTGTGGTATAGGCCACTGATATAGGTATCACGTCACTAAGGCGTGAGTCCAGGCGCAGATTCAGGGGCGGCAATAGGGGCACTTGCCTTTACCCCTGAACGAAGGATCCGCACCTGCGTGTCGTCACGTCGTCACGTCATCAGCCTATCACAGTCCACTGCTGGACGTAGGCCTCTCCTATTAACTATGCGCATAAGACGCATTAGGAGGTAAATGCCCATAATCGCCACGCTGGGCAAGCGGATTGGCGATCGCAGTAATGTGTCCACTATGATGACGCTGCTGCCCGTCATCAATCTTTTATCAAATAATGGTCAGTGACACTACAATCCCTTAGTCGACTCTTACGACACCCGCAGTAGGAGTTGGGGTGGTGACAAAATGTATTCTTACTGCCACAGTCGTACATTTGGTTGACTGTACATCTCAATTGAACGAGTGGATAGATGTCTTTGGGTTTTACTTACCTAAAATGTTGGAAGAAATAATGGTTTGAGATTATTGTGACAGACTGTACTTTCAGATCACTGCTATTTGTTTCTGTCACAATATCAAATTGCATTTTTATACATGAAAGAAAAATTCCAATACACACGCTTGTTGGAACAAAAAATAATTGTCTAGCTAAAATAACGATCCTAATATGTATGTAAATGATCAAGCGATTGGCAGTATACGTGTAATAATAATAGGTATAGTGTATAAATATTTACAACCTCACATGTATTCTACATTACAATTTTCTCAAATACTGACATATGACTATAAAATAATAATAAAAAAGCCGTTTATTTCTCATTCACATGCTAAACATAAATATTACAAAATTAAAATCAGAATAATTCATACATTAAATAACATTAAAATAAATTGCATTACAATATTTGCATATAAATATTTATGTAGGATCATCATTTCCTACTGGCACTTTTTTATTTATTTTATTTTTTATTTTTATTGTATTATTCCAAAATATTACACAGTATTACAGTTCTTAAGATCTAAGGCACTGTGAAATTCATAATTAAACGCATGTATACAATTTAGGTACAACACACAATCTAAAACTATTTAAAAGAATTATATAAGATTAACAAAAGCACAGATATTTAATAAATAACAGTAGAAGGTCGGTTATCCATCGTCTCGCATAACCTCTTGCATTCGTCACAAAGCGTCTTCCAACTACTGTCAAAAACATCGCAATCAGGTGCCAATTTAAGAAGCGCGTTTAAATATTGCAAAGCCCGTATTAGTGGCGATTCCCTGTACGCCGCCGTCCGCGCCTTAGGAACTGCCAGTAAGTCACGAGTACGTGGCCTTAGACCCATTTTTGATTGGGACAGAGAAGGCACAAGAAGCCGAACCAGCTGTGAGACCAGAAGGGGACAGTCGGAATCCCCACGTAATATTCGGCAAGCTCCTATCACGAGTGCATAATTGCGCCTCACTTCCAAAGAGTTGAAGCCAAGAGTTCCGAGCAAAAACTTTGTAGGGTAAAGGAAGGGGAAACGTCCGTAGGTCTTTTTGTATAAAAATCGCAAAAAAGCCTTTTGAATTTTTTCTAGTAGCAAGGAATAAGTCACCTCATGGGGATTCCACACTATAGATGCTGCCTCCAGCTTTGATGATGAGAACCCCTCCGCAGGGTATAGGCCTCCTCCAAGCTTTTCCATAGCTGTCTATCTGCTGCTGTGTTGATCCAGTCCCGTGTCCAGTCATATAACTAATAGGTAGTAAAAGACATAAAGTTACACCTCAAGAGTGTTACTTTACAATTCTAAGCTCTCAACAAATTAATCTTCACATCTGTATTAGCGATTTTAGTCGTGCACATGTGGTAAGGGTGACAGACTTGGCATGTACGAAATATGGCCCTGCAGCCGGTGGACAAAGATGCACAGGTAGAGGTAAATAGCTGATTTAGCTTTGACATTTACCACGAGACTCCTGGGCTTGCATTCTGCAAACAAAATGGACCTCGAAAAGCTGTATATCAAGGGATATTTTAGTTTTATTTTATTCCTTTCTTGGATACGTACGTTTTTGAATTTTATTGAAATTTTATTGAACATCAAAATAGTAATAAATTCGTAGATTTACTTTTAATCATAGATGTCCATAAAACCACCATCAGCTAATTATTTGTTTGTGCAAAGTCTGAATATGGCAATTTGACATTTCCGTTTTGTAGAAAGCGATCAAATATAAATTAAATAATGTACGCCAAGGACACAAGCGTTTAACAATAATCATTAATGTCACGCTATATTTATACCAGTATTATTAGTGGAGCTGTACTCAGCTTTCCATTGTAATAGTACCTATAGTCAAGTACAGTCAAGGGCATTAATATATATACACTTCTCCATACTGATCACTTACAAATGTGTCTATATATTAATGCACGCGACTGTACATACATAAATCGTCGGGTGCCTACTATACTGCCATATCTCAAAATATACTTGTGTGGTAAAAGTAACCATATTTTCATGCAATTTTGAAATGTGGCCGTATAGCAGGCACGCGACGAAATATTTTACAATTATTATTTAATTCTTTCCTTATTTCAATGCATAAGGTGAAATTGGGTACATATTATATAAATACCCTTAACTGTACATACTCGTTTATCAACCGAGGCGGTTATACCGATATTGCTACTCGCATTCGTAGTCGAGTCATAGAAAATTGAAACCTCATGGGAGTTTTAGAAATATCACCTACTTTCCAATCTAAGATTCTTTTTTAATATTTCTTATTTTTGTTCGCATGTATGATAGCATTTTTTAATAAATAAATAATACTAATGAACATATTGCGAAAACGCAAATCAAATTATTTATTAACTAAATATTTTGATTTGTACTTTTAATTTTTCTCCAGTAGTCACACTACTTAATACTATATAAATTATAAATATTAGATGTCATATACCAAAGAAAAACGACCAAGATCACCTATGTCCGAGGTGGGGATCGAACCCACGTACTCAGCTTTCGCGGCTGATGCCTGTACCCCTCGGCCACTCGGTCTTAGCAACCACCGGTCAAATTTCTCGGGTATATGCAATCCCTTATAAGGCTAGGCGCCTTTGACCATTCTCTAAGGGCAAGCACTAACTACATGCCTGCACCTCCTATTAGAATACTTTACAGTTTTCTAGAATAGCTAGAAAGATGGTGCTGCCATCTATTGAACATATTGCGAAAACACAAATCAAATTATTTATTAACTAAATATTTTGATTTGTACGTTTTAATTTTTCTCCAGTAGTCACACTACTTAATACTATATAAATTACTAGCTTTTGCCCGCGGCTTCGCACGCGTAGATTTTGGACTTCTATGAAAAAAAATGTTTTCAACCGACTTCAAAAAAGAAGGAGTTTACACGGAATCTTACGAACAATGAATTCTATTCTGTTTTTTTTATCAGGAGATTCAAAAGTGGCCGAAATAAGTTTTAGTTTTGAGATAATTTTTTTAGTTTCGCCTTAAGGTGCATGCAGACCAAAATAGCATTCGCTGTTCTATCCCCCTACTCTACGAAATTCGATCGTTACACGAAACGTGATTCGTTGATTTCGTAGAGTGGGGGATAGAAGAGCGAATGCTCTTTTGGTCTGCATACACCTTTAAATGCCGACAAACATTTAATCGAATGTTGTTTCATTGAAAACGGTTCAAGTATTTTCATTTCATCGATAAGTCATTCTGTCAAAGAATAGTTTCCGGTAAATTTATACAGTGAATTTTGAATGGTACTTGAGTTATTTTGTTTTTAGGTTAGGTATAATGGAGGTTTTCCTTTACGGGTTCTTATTTTAGTTTGGTTTGAATTTAGTAATTTTTATTCCGCAGTTCTAAACTATCCCTGAACCTACTTGGATAGCTGTTCGCTTATGTGTGGGGTCATAGTTTTGTAACCTAACTCAAAGCATTCATTTCTGCGTGGGATCGCAATGGTCGCAGTTTTAACCTAACCTAAAACTACTTTGATAGCCGTTTGCTTATGTGTGGGGTCGCAGTTCTAACCTAACCTACTTTAATAGCCGTTAGTTTCTGTGTGGAGTTGGAGTTCACACCTAACATAAACCTACATGTGGAGTCGCAGTTCTAACCTAATCCAAAACCTACTTTGATAGCCGTTCGTTTCTGTGTGGGGTCGCAGTTCTTACCTTTCCTAAACCTAAGTAGAATCTTATCTTATTACATTCTATCTGAAGTCTGTTACATTGAACAGCATATTAGTATGACATAATTAAATACTTCATTGCAAATAAACTACACGAATTAAAATTAGCAACGCAGGCATCGTCATTTCCTCAGTGAATATCTAAGCGTTTCCACTGCCTAATTTTTGTAGCATCATTTTTGTCGAAGTTTCTATTCGTTACAATGTGCTACTTTGTCATTTTAAGGAGGAACGTTACCTTATAAAAATTGCAAAGTATAACATTGAGACGTTTAGAAAACTTCTGCAAAAATGATGCCACCAAAATTAGGCGGTTAAAACGCTCAGACATTCACCCTCCTAGAAAATAATAATGTAATCCGCAACAGGCTTCGTCCTTTTTGAATTCTCAAAAAACCTACAACACGTCTTTATCCTTTGTAAAGTTTCGGATAAAATAGTTTAAATTATCAAGTTTTCCCATACAAACTCTGGAGTCTCTGGACCCCCATCATTGCACATTGCACCCCTTAGGGTGTGGATTTTGATTTGATTTTTTTTAAACCACCCCTACACCCTTAAAGAAACCTACGTGCTAAATTTGGAATCTCTAGAACCAGAAGTAAACATAAATGATTAACCTTTGTTTGTTTGTTTTTCGCAATATTTAAATAAAGGTTAATTATTTATGTTCTCGTTTAATTTACAGAATACTCCTGCGAAGTTTCGGATAAAATAGTCCAACTAATCTTGTTTCGCCATACAAACTTTGGAGCCCCATTTCAACCCTTTAGTAGGTGAATTTTGAAAAATCCTGAAATTACTTTTCTTAGATTTTTATTCTAAATTAGTTTACGCAATATGAACCATACCTACATCTTCATTGGCAAGAACACTTCTATGAAGTTTTGAATTAAATAGCCCAACGAATCTGGTTCCTCCTTACAAACTTTAACCTTCGATTTAACCCCCATAGGGAATGAATTTTCAAAAAACCTGAAACACGTGTTTACTTATTTATTGTTAAAAACATTCATGTGAAGTTTCGAATAAAATAGCCCAACTAATCTTATTTACCCATACAAACTTTAACCCTCCATTTAACCCCTATAGGGAATGAATTTTCAAAAAACCTGAAACATGTGTTTACTAATTTATTATTAAAAACATTCCTGTGAAGTTTCGAATAAAATAGCCCAACTAATCTTGTTTCCCCATACAAACTTTAACCCCCCATTTAACCCTTTTAAGGGATGAATTTTCAAAAATCCGTTCTTAGTGCGCCTTTAGGCATTATAAAGAATCTACATGCCAAGTTTGAACTCTCTAGGACCAGCAGTTTGGGCTGTGCGTTGATTTAAGTCAGTCAGTCAGTCAGTCAGTCAGTCAGGACATTGCCGTTTATATATATAGATAAAGAGGTGTGAGGAGGAGGAGGTATTATATGTCCGAGGTGGGGTTCGATCCCCACCTCGGACATAGGTGATCTTGGTCGTTATTCTTTGGTATATGACATCTAATATTTATAATAAATAATACTAATGTTAAATATTGTGTGTCACTCATACTTAACGTTAGTCTTCGTCGACACTTATGACCTTCCACGAAAAACAATGTAAATACTTATTTTTCATCACACTTGCTGTCTAAGCGCACCATTGCTTGCATGCGTAACGGGAGTAATAAAAAAGTGAAATTCCCTAGGGAGTATTAGAAATGTCATTACGTCATTATTTATTAGTTTATTTTGTCTTAAAACTTATTTTTTTGTCGGCAAGTGTGATGAAAAACATTGTATGCATGCATCATGGTTGGTAAGCGGAATACTAACTCGAGTCATTAAAAGCCCTTCGCCTACGGCGTTGGGCTTCTAACACTCTCATTAGTCATTCCGTACTTCCTCCCTTGATGCACAACGTACTATTATGTTGTCTTGTAAATAACGTACCCTACCAAATGCAATCAGTAACAAACATCATAAAACAGTAACAAACATGAACTCATATATACCTACCGTGTGTAAATCTAATATTGGCAAGAAATTAAACCAGTCATGGGATTCATCAGTGTTATCATGAATTACAAGGTTTTTTTAAGTTACACTTAATTATGACCCTACAGATTTTTTTAAGGTTTTCGGAGCAGCAATGTAGGTAGGTATGAACACTTGTTATTATTTATATGGCAGTTAAGTTATTTTGGAAATTAGCTGTCAACGAGCGTTGAACTTAAGTGTGTTGCTCTACATTACGCGCCGAATTATTTTGTATAGATAACTTTGTTGCTCTTATTTTTAGTAAAAGCTATCTAATGTACTCATTATGTCCTAAGCTAATCTCAGATAAGAGCTACACCCTGTATATCCCTATAAAATTTCAACTTTATACTTTAAGTAGTATAGGAAGGATGTGTAAAGGGTGCCGCGCGTTACACATCTCATTACACGTGAATAGGATGAGGATGCACCGATGTGACTAATAGGGAGGAAACGGGACAAGATAATATGTAAACGGAACTTTGATGATGAGCTAAAACGTTAGTATTTTTTAAAAGTAAAAAATTAGATGTTATATGATATACCAAAGAAAAAATACCGAGTTGAAATGAAATGTATTTATTTGCGGAATATGGGTACATTTAGAAGATACAATAAAGTTTTAGATTCACCATACTCTGCTTAGACAAGCATGCAAATATATAAAAACAATTTTGTGGCTGAGGACAGCATACAGAATCTTTCCTTAAAACTAAACTTATTGCTAGTGCCTATAAACTAATTATTACAAAACTTTGCGTTTAAAAACTCTCTTACAGAATAAACGCAGAGCTCACATAGCCAAATGTGCAATTTCTTTTTGAATTGCGTTAAAGATATAGTTTTTATGTCGCCTGGAATTTTATTAAATATTTTAGTTTATCAACGCTGAAGGTGGAATTCGAACCTACGTCCTTAGATTTCGCGACTGATGCCTAAACCTGCTGGCCACTCCAGCTTAGCGGACACCGGTTGAATTTCTCGGGTACACTCCAAGGGGCAAGCAATACGTGCTAGCCGCCTCCTATACGAATCCTTTTCGGGTTTCTAATATAGCGGGGGAGTTGGTGTTTGGATTTTTGTGGATAATAGATAGCATATTTATTCACAGATAGGATTAGATCTAAGAACAAATAAAACATGGAAGCCGCACGCCATACTAAATTGCCTTTCAAAAACGGTCCTGAATTTTACTTAACAAGTGTCACCCCCTCTTCAATGCATCACGGCAATGAATACCAATGTCAACCTATAAAAACTTAAACCGCCATTTTAAAATAGTTGTAATTTGTCCATCAAAGTTTTAATTGATCATATTCTATAAACATTTGTCAGAAGTTGCGCTGAAATATGCGCAGTGTTAAGAAAAACGCTATTTCCTGCCCATCTTGGACAAATGCTTTAGGGGACATTTTTGAGCTGGCGTTAGACGTCTATGTTATATATGGTCGCAGCATTCGATATTTTCTTTGGTATATGACATCTAATATTTAAATTTATATACATAGTAGAGTGTTACTATCCAAACAAACACAACTCAAAAATATTTCATAAAACAGTTTGAGTTGTTCCACAAAAATGTTTGGTGGCATAAAGTTTTCTGGAAAGGTAAACTACATAAATTAGATTCATATGTATCCATTGGTAGATATCTACTGAACTCGAAGGAACTGTACTGTACGCTGGATGCAGGTTACTTCCAACCAGTGCTGGTGTATGTGGAGGTCCAAAGGGACTCAGCAGTTCAGGAGTAGATGTCTTACGGTTGTCTTAAGGACATGTTGTATGCCAAACGGCAAAACATAGTAATACCATGTTTATGATTTTATCCACCACTGTATGTATAATGTACCTATGTTTCACAAAAACAAACTTTGAATTTGAATTTGAAATGATGATGATGAATATGAACCGAAGTACTCGTCTTCGTGAGTGAAACCGTATATTGCAATGCATTACATGTTTCTATTGTTTCAATATGTAACTGTAGCAACCAAACTGAATTTTCACCTAGCCTCGCTCTACGGCGTAGGCCCTCTACGACGCTACGACGTAGCAGCACTGTAAGATATACACCCAATCTAGCCTACTACTGCGAACTTCGAATTCCGCAAATTTCAAGGATTAGAAGGCGCCATTAGAATGTTAGAAAAATACTTGAAATTTGCGGATTTCGAAGTTAGACCTAGGGCCGCTGCCACTTCACCGTCCCCGAGTTGGCTTTGATGCAATTTATTAATGCAAATAGTATTTATTGTTATATAAATATTTACAGCTTAAAAATTTCAACTTAATTTAAGAGGTAAGTGCTTCGACTACTAAAATTATACATGTAATTGTAAAGTATACATATGTACCTAAATACGGTTAAATCGGGTGCGGATGCATTGTGTAATTAATTTCTGGCTAACTAACACGTTATCCGAAATCAGTAACCACATAAAATAATCCGTCGAACATTTCTGGAATGTTCATTTGTAAATTATCACTAATCTACGGATAACGCCTCTCCTGCTTCGTTACACGGGCAAAATAAATTTACATCAACGTTCTGTTATACAACGATTTCCAATATTCGAATATTACCCTCATGAAGACGACTATGGTATAAGTAATAATATTAAAATAATCTTAACCTTTGTACGTTCCACTGCCAGGTACAGGCCTTCTATCATGGGCTATACTCCCCATGCTGGACCAAACCGGGGACGAAATTCCTCACATACTTTTTCGATGATGAATGCTGGTGTCCACACGTTTACCTTCACCGAAAGCTATTGGTGAATATCAACTGATATTGAGGTTTAGAAAAACTAATTGGGCCAAGATTCCACCCAGGAATTTTGGATTGGAAGTCGGTTTGGACTAGTCGTTCATCACTGCGCAATATTATAATGTTTATCTAATGTTTAGATGTCTTATACCTAAGCAAAAAGGACGTAGTTCGTCAGTGAAATTAAATCAATCCCTTATTTCTTTGGTATACGACATCTAATATTTATATTTTATTATACATCTATTGTGATCAGTTGATCACTTATCAAAATATTTCATAAAATTGTTTGATTTGTTCCAGAAAACTTTTCTATGTATACTATTGTGTTAAGGTTAATGTAACAAAACTTACTATATGTATAACTAAGTAGTAGTTAACTACGTAATAAAACATTATATTATTCATGCCCGCGGAAACCGAAGCTATAACATACTATCCGAATAAATCTTCCAACTTGCATGATTTTAAGATCAGCAACAAAGTTTAGAACGGCATAGACAATGAAAATTATAATCCACGAATTACGCACACCATGAAAAATGGGGCAAGTTCCGGAACATGAAACAATCCATTACATTAATGTTAAAGAAGAGCAACAATACGTCACTGTCAGTGGAGCCGGGAAGTGATTTCAAAGGCGAAATTCCCCCGACGTGCCGCGACTGCTGATGCCATTACGTGAACTACATTAATATTTCCATGAATTAACAACTGCCTCGTCATGGGAACTATCGATTTTGAGCTCGCTGGCATATTGGCGGAGCATGATAGAAGATTAGTGTGTGCCAGCGAGGAATAACTTGTCTTAGCAAGCAATTTATTTAGCGTTTGCCATATTTATATTTACTTGACTTTAAATTCTTAAGACTGTATAAAGATCACTCATTAATTTATTGCAGCCACTGCTGATGCCATTACGTGGACATCTGTCATTGATTATTTATTATAATTCTTACGTCTATTACAAATACCAAATATTTAATTTCAATGAACAGTAAGAAAGTCAGATGAAACTAACTTCATTCGGACGGAATAGCAGACCGGCAGCTCGCGCCCATCGTGCGATAATCCCGCGCAAGTCGAGTGGCTCTCTGACATGTTCCCGACGTAAAGCAGCGTTAAATTGCGTTCGTATTCCACTGCACACTTAAAATCACGAGCGACTGCTTGATGGATCTGTTCCACGATCAAGTGTATGCATGAGCTAGCCTCTCCAAAGCGACTAAGCCATATAAGTGTATCACTCGCATGTAGACTTACGTCCTTCTCGTATTGAGGAGAGGAGTGCCTCCGAGCTAAATTAGTCCTTGCGCGGCGGCCGGAACGCTAACATTAGTAAACTCATCCGTGTAGATATGTAGTTGAGTTGAGTTTCAATGTAGTTCTGCTGCGTGTTAGTGTACGGGGTAAATTAATAAACTTGTGCACACGTCTGCTCACTCAACTGATCGTCACTTGACGAGACTATTCCAATTACAGAGTGGCAACTATGCAGCGACGAAACGCTGCGGCAGAGGCGGGCTGCAGGAAAACTACATTATTATTTCGAATGTGAAATACATTCGAAGTAAGCGTAACGCTAATTACTATTTGCTGTTTCTATTACAATTTATAATAGGTAGTTCAATCTGTACATGTTCCATTAATTAATTATGTTTACAACATTAGGTTCTGTGTAGGTAATATTTCACGATGATTAATATTGTAGTGTAATTATTATTGCAGAGATTATATTTTGTTTAAAGTGTATGTTTTCAATTTAATCCCAAAAGTTAATTTATATAAAAACGGCCAAATAGAACAATGGTTTAAACTGCAAAAACTGTAATTAGCTTCAGCTTTAATTTTGTTCCGCATTTCAATAAAATTGAATTACCACCTGCTATTATTGGCGCTGTTATTTTACGGTATCTACCTATATATTGTGAATAAGCTGTCCGAAAAAGTTACTTACTTTGAAAAGAGTCTAACGACAGAAGCAAAAAACATGAGAAATAATTATTTTCAGTTACTATTTCCTTGTCAGAACAGAATACGATAGTAAAAGGGTTTACTCAGAAATTTGGAAGACAATCAGATTAACTTACCTCACAAGACCATAAAATAAAGAAAAATAGTAAAACTGGACTGGTCAATTTGTATAGGAAATTATTGAGATTTCCGAATTTGCGTGAATTTTAGCTCAGAATAGAAAATTTGGGTGAATATCTGAGCGTTTGAACCGCCTAATTTTGGTGGCATCATTTTGCCGAAGTTTCTAAACATCCCAACGTTATAATTCGTCATTTGTTTAAGGTACCGTGCCTACTTCAAATGACAAAGTAGCACACTGTAACGAATAGAAACTTTGGCAAAAACTATGCCACCAAAATTAGGCGGTTGAAACGCTCAGATATCCACCCATTTGATCCTCAAAATAAATAGTTAAGTTAGTTTATAATATATAAACTAAGCAGCCGCCGGTAAGCTTGGGTTAAGCTCTCCCATTAGGACAGCGAGGTCATAATTGATAGTTCCCGTGACGAGTAAATGTTAATTCATGGAAACATTAAAATAGTTCAGGTCATTAGATTGTTTTATGATAACAGCGTTTTAACTTAATTTCGGCCCATTTCTAGGTCTGTAACAACGTTGCCGAATGTTATTTTTTGTTACTACGAAAAATTATTATTAATAATATCTACATAATAATTTATTTATTTTGGGGGAAAAGTTTCAGCTGATTTGATCAATATAGGTCTTCAGAGGCCAAAATTAACTATGTAATTTATAGTCTTTTGTACGTACTCGGAAAAAAACACATGTTTTTTTTTTTTTTTGAGCGAATCTCGTTTGCCCAGTTTATCATTGTTGGAGGAAAAAATAAAATAAAATAAAATGTAAAATATTTTATAATGGAATATATTTTATCAAACGAAACTTAAGAACACCTATTAAAAAAAAACCTATTTTACCTTCCGCTACGTGTAGGACCACGCCATAACATCAACAATTTCTATTGCATTTACACAATAAGTAAAAACACATTTCAAAACTTTAAACGAATATGATGGTTCCGTTTTCATCGATTGTCGTCTTTGTTGACACGATTCTATGGTTGGTTCATTGACATAGAACTATTTAAGAATTGTTGTCTTTGACGAAGTCTCTTTTTTTTTTTGGTCATGATAAAGTTTAAAACGAAGGCGCTATTTTTTGTTAAAAACTTTTAGAAAACCTAATTATTGTTCTTTCATTTGAGGTAAGTATAATTTACGCAGCTATCTCACCAGGCATTGAAATTAGGACTTAAAAACTAATTTGAGGGAGAACATTGAGGTATTTAGATAATTCGATAATAATCTTATATTTGAAATTGTAAAAAAATGTTAATGCTCAAAATAGCTGTGGCGATTTCTAATACAGGAATGGGCACAGTTTCTCACTTCCGATGTTGTTATTTTTAACATTATTTCCAGCATCATTGTTTCAAATAAATAAATAACTATCTTGGGACATCTTACGCAAATCGACCTAGTCCCACGGTAAACTCAATTGAGGCGTGTGATGTGGGTACCAAGCGACATATACTTAAGTATCTATATACTTAAATAACATAGTCAACCACGACCAAGGTACAAATATTTGTGATAAATAAATACACAAATATTGCCCCCGCCGGGATTCGAACCCGGAACCTCCAGCTCGTAAGCATGGTCACTACCTTAAATACTACTTAAAAATAGGTACCTACCGTCTGCCTTCCTGTTAGTCATCATCATCATCAGCCTATGATAGTCCACTGCTGGATGTAGGCCTCTCCTATTAAGCGTATAAACGCATTAGGAGGTAAATGCCCATAATCGCCACACTGGGCAAGCGGATTGGCGATCGCAGTAATGTGTCCACTACGATGACGCTGCTGCCCATCATCAATCTTTTATCAAATAGTGGTCAGTGACACTTAAATCCCTTAGTCGACTCTTACGACACCCGCAGGAGGAGTTGGGGTGGTGACAAATGGATACTTACTGCCGGCTCCTGTTAGTGGTATCGTACAAATACATACGACTCACGGTCAGTAAGGAAAGTTGCTGTTAGTGGGCCGATCACGATTACCATATTTCCAGCAGGGTCACGGGTAATATCCATGGGATGTGTGTCGACAACGTCGCGGCCGGCGGGCCAAAACGCCGCGCGTACCCTAGGGCGGCGCCAACCTGGATGCTAACTACAGATATTGTAGTGAATTTTTTTAACGGTCTTTATTTTCAAAACTGAACCAATTTATGTATGGAATTTAAATTAAATCTAACTAATCTAATATTTTCTTCGGTTACCGCGAGGATCACATATGAAATGGAAACTCCATCTCGACGTTTGGTCTACGGGCGACCCCCCGGAGACCACGAACCCTGTAAAGTGTACGAAACGTCAGGATGAAGTTAAATTCAATTAATATACGAAGTTTCGTTTATCCGTTTTCCATAGTTTTATTTCTAACTAATCTAATTAACCTAACCTATACCTAACTAAGATTTGCCCTTGGGGCATTGTATCAAATGGTTAGCTGGAAGAGATCCCTTATAGGGATAAGTTCGCCTTTGTACCTATATATCTCTGTATAATTGTGTTATAACATGTGTACAATAAAGTGATTTACTACTACTAAGCTACCCAGGTTGTTAACGAATTATTTTAATAAAATATTTTTAAAAGCATCGCCTAACCCTAACAGTTCATAGTCCAATAACTACAGAAAAGATTCGATCTGATTTCTGTGTATGACCTTCGTATGAGCTTGTTTTACTTCTGAACTACTTACTTACTTCTCTTTTCGATCTAACAAAATACCAGAATTTTAAGCTAGTTTCTCTTCCACTATAACATGCACCAAAAATTTCATTTAATTCGGACCGGGCAAATGGAAATTTAAATTGTCCAGAGACTAGTTCAAACACAACAATTTCATGAAAACAAATCGATTAAGCTTTTTGGTAGAAGTTAAGTTGAGTAACAACGAATCCAACATTACAGAGCTTGCTGCAATTTAGAGTTTGTTGCATTTGTTTAGCTTTCAACAAGCAAATTAAAGTTTCCACGCATTTTATATGTGACCCAATTTTATATTTTAATCTAGTTTTACATTTTAAATTGAACTGTGATAGCTGAGTATTTTACATTTAAATGACATGTAATTTTCTTCAAAAATGTCACTATTCTGTAACAATTAAAAACAGACATTTAATTTTCTTGTACAAATTAGGTACATTACAGCAAGTTAAGTAATACCTTTACATTTCATGTTTAGGAACACTCAATTACTAGCATCAGAATCAAAAACGGTTAGTTTCGAAAAAAATTAAAATTACGTATTTTATCAACAGTTAAGGTTTTTTTAATTTCACACTAATTAGGTGTCCTTAAAAGTGAAACAGCTCTTATACAAGGAAGCAAAGGCAAGCTTAGAAATCTGACGTCCAGCACAATATACACCGTGTTTTTATTGATTTCCGTTAAATTAAAAGGAAGCTTATTTAGGTCAAAAATGATCTATTTCTCTAAGAAACTAGTGTCTTAACTCTTACTGTTATTGAGTTATTAAAAAAATAAGTTTAATGACTGAACAAGTGTATTGCAACCTTTATTACATCCTAATGTTACTTATTTTGACATGTGCCGTCAGCAGCCGTCAGTCGCCCGGGATCTTATTTTTAAGGTTCTCTCACACTTACCATTACAATTATTATGTATGAAAACGAAAAAAAAATTTTTTTTTTCGAAATTAAAAAATCCGATATACCAGGCAACTTCTATTAATGTTCCAAGTAACCTGTCCAATTTAACGGAAATCAATAAAAATACGGTGTATCTGTATTCAATATAAACTGTACTTCTCCAAACATCCATTTATTTTCCCGTGGGATGTGGATGTCAACCAATATTGTCACATTCCACAATGTGACATCACTAGTTTTGTATACCGTGTACGTGACGTTGAATAACTCAAAGACGTAATGCCGGCAAGTTCGCTCGCTCTCAGTGGGGAATTTTATGTGCATTATTATATCTACCGCGACGACGGCGAACCACGGGAGAACTCAATCCTAATGTCTTTATAGCCGTGGCTAAAACGATGCCATTCCCGTCAAAATAAGTAATTTATTCCCCGGCTCTAGTGACTGTCTTTTATAACAAAGAATTCGTAATAACATAAAGATTGTTCGGGAAAACAAAAATAAAATGGTTGAGGTTCCAACATGATGTTTATTTTAAGTACAGTCATAAGAACATCAATAAGGATAAGGCTCCAAATTGTCTTCGTCAAGAAAACGAGACGAAGAACTAAAAATAATGCCATCTACTTACCTATCTAAAAATAAATTTATATTTTTTTTTACGTTGAGCGCCAAGTCTGTGGGCCTACATATAATTACCTACGTGGTTTTGAAGAACGAAGAACTGAAAATAATCTCATCTACTTACCTATCTAAAACTAAATTGATAAAATTTTATACGTTGAGCGCCAAGTCTGTGGACCTACATTAATTATGTGGTTCTGGTTGAGGTTTTATCATTAATTGTGGTATGGGTAATTTTTCGCACTTTGTTTAAATGACACGACCTATCCGCGACGATAGCAGTTATAAAACCGAGACTCCCAGTTGTAGGCATCCATAGGCAACGGTAGCTGCTTATTATCAGGTAGACTGTAAGCTTGTTTGCACTATCGGGAGTACAATTTGCGTATGATAGCTATGCATTACTCTTGCACTTACAAACGATTTGAAAGGTAAACGTAAAGCTGGTTTATCTGTCAGAAAATCGGTTTATTTAATTAACATTTTACTAGGAAAATGACGCCTAGCTAGTATTTATTATTTAAGTTAATTAAATCTCTTGTCATCAGCGCAGCTCCCGTGGCTTAAGCGCTTAAATCGCAAACTACACTTCACTATATTATCCTCTTAACGAGCTCTTTTAGAACTTGCTTTAAATTTTAATTAATGACAATTAACTAGACGGCTCACGGGACAATATTAGATAACTTTTATATTGTCATAAATTTGTAATTACTGAATATTTAATACAAGTTAAAGTACTATCTAATGTAAATTACTCGTATTTATTCCCAATCTACTTGATTAATAGGTCCTACCTACTATGTTATCGTAGAATGGTTTGTGTTATGACGAATTGAAAGTAAACCATAATACAAAATACAAGTGCATTTTGTAATCATCGTCATCGTCAGCTAATATTCGTTCACTGCTGAATATAGGCTTCTCCAATAGCACGCCATTATGATTGATTTTCGACTGCTAACATCCAGCTCCTGCCAGCCATCTTGCGCGAATCATCGTTCCACCTTGCCTGAGGATGTCCTACGCTACGTTTGCCGAGATGCGGTCTCCACTCAAGAATTCGCTTGACCCAACGGTGATCGGTTCAACGGCAAATATGAGCAGCCCACTGCCACTTCAATTTGCTAATCCAGTAATTACACCTATTAATTGTCCCGATTTCCAATAAGTACAGTGCACTTGTGAATCTTGTGATGGTGCCGCTTTTACCATTTATCACGCTGTGAACACTTTCGTACATAATTGTTAAAACGTGGCGACTACAATCTAAGAAGATAAAAATGAAGCAATCTTCAGGAAGTCCTGAAGATTGCCTTATTTTTATCTTCTTCGAAAAGTTTAATGAAGTCATTGGGTTCATTTATGTTGTCGCATCTAATGCCAAGGGTGCAATACCTACTTAATTTGTTAATATGTTACATTCAATACGTCAATACATTACGATTTATAGGTGTGCTATGAGGTAATTAAATTATGAAGTGAATTTTTTCCTTCACTAAGCTTTTTTATTAAAAAAAATTGATAGAAATGAACGGTATTTTTAAAGCAAAATTAAATTTCAGGATTTGATTAACCGGCAAATCGTTTTTACTAGAGGTACCTCTAGAATCAAATTTCAATTGCCAATTTTTACAATTAATAATAAACCTACTTGGAATAGTAAGAAACCCGATTTTCTATAACAAAAGTTAATTTCCCGATCAGAACAGAGGAAAACACAGTCAATATTTAATTACTTCACGACAAACCAGCCTGTTTTGTTTGACTCTTGTCAAGGAAATAAATAACGGATGCCAAGTTCGTAACTCACCTTTATTGTCCATGTAACCCGTTTCTTGACATTAATTAATTTTGCTCCGATTTTGATACAACCCTTCCGCAATCCGCCTATTTAAATATGAACGCCGCCTTGTAATGCTGTTAAAGGACGAACGCCATTAGAGATTGATACGGGTAAGCATCGAGCAAGCCGGCTCGAAGGGAGGCATCTCTGGAGCAGAGGCCGTACCGCGAACCACGAATGAAGTGTTGCCTCTCTCTCGCACTCATGAATTCGGACGTAAGTGTAACAGGGAGGCAACACTTCGTTCGTGGTTCGCAGGACGGCCTCAGTGTGGTTACCATGAGCTGCTGCCGTGTCATTAACGCGGACTTACTTTCTATCCATCCCGCTCGTACTCGCGTATTTATTTTATTTTATTGAAAGGTACAGTAACAAATTACATACAGAATAAATTGTCATATAATGGTTTAGCTCAGTTTAATCGTACACCGTCTGCAACTCAACAGGAACTGTACACATTTACAAAATAATACGACATCAGTATTATTCAACATTTTATGTAACTATTAACATCATATTTTTGAATTACTCCATCAACAAAAAAAATATAAACCGAAGAACGAAAAAGAACGGAATTCGAAGTGTTCTTTTGTATGGAGAAAAAACCGGTATCCGACCCTTGGTGTTCAGCATGATTAAAAAGAGAGAAAGAAAACATACCAAAAGTAACTTAAATTTAAATTACTACATAAATGTTCACTGAATAAGAAAACTAACACATAATGGAAAAAAGGTACATGCAAAGATACTATTGGAATCTTCTTCTTTCAATTAAGAGCTCAGAGCTCATGTCGGTGTAGCCATATGCAGCTGTCTCCACACTCCTGTCCTCAGCAGTCCTCTTCACCTCCTCATACGACTATTGGAATAGGTACGAAATATTGAACAAGGGACAGAAACCGGGTAATAACAGTAAAGATGATCAATTATTACTATTGTTGTTTACAATTATCTGATTTCATGTAGTTATTGATTGAAAGTAAGAAGGTAGCAGCGTCAGCTCATGGTACGGCTACAGCACTTAGATTCGTCTTAATCCGACACAACCCGCCGCTGCCGCATCCACTCGCATCCATCATCCTGCCGAGATCAATTAAACTCAAGCTTGCCACGCCACCTAATGATCCCATTCTACAGGAGGAATAAGATTTCTAATGCATCGCAACGTTGCCATAACTAACTCTCTACTCAAGATATAACCCAACTAAATTAATGCCGTTAGATTTATATCTCGCACGGATGCTTAAGTAACTTAATAAGTTCATATATATTATGCTGCTGCTAAAACAATATAATATGCAATGAGTTGTTGATCTCTATCAACATAAATTATTAAAGGTAAATCTGGAGTAGGATGATATTATTTTATTCTGTTATCGAGACGAAATTATCTTAGGTACAGTCACTTATATAAATATATTTACATTTCAGAACGTGTGTATCCAAAACACAAGGTTCCACATCATATTGGAGCGTGAATATTTTATTTTCACCAAAACGTTTTAAATTTAAAAGTAAAAACACGTTTTCACTAAGACGAAACCGAAACTTGTAAAGAAAATACAAAAAATACAAGTACATGGCCAGCTTAAAATAATCGTAAGTATTTGAACACTACCTGCGTGACGTTTATACGAATATCCATTCTTATGATTCATTAAATACATTAATATAATGTACATAATATGTTCTACAAAAATCTGAATCACGATTTTGACAGTTTTTACATATTTAGTCCAGTTGCAGTCTACAAAATCGGAATACCCACAAATGACATCACCATACGAACTACTTCCCACCAACTTCCCACTACGTCCCACTGAAACATTAATTATATTTCATCTTACTCCACTTTATATAATAAAAACAAAGTTTGCATTCAAATTGTTTTAGCGGTCCCAAGATAAGCAGTCTGCGGGAGAATTATAGTCCGGCTAACTTATTCTAATGTGGCGATTTACTCCACGTGGAAACAAAAGTTCGTCCTATCAAACGGACAAAAACAATTAATTTCCCTAAAATGCAAATGGAGTGCAGTAAACAACATCTTGGCGGTAAATATAAACGTGAGTCTGTTAGTGGCATCACCCGACATAAATATTCCGCATGAAGTTATGCGCCCGTTCGGCGACACAAAAACACCTCTGAAACGGAGCTTTGATTTTAAATTCTAATTTTACGATTGTCTATTTTGCATATCATATCATATACGAAACAGAAATTCGAGTGTTTCTCGCCACAGTATAAACCGCGGTTTTATTCGCAACGGACATTAGTACACAAGAAATACCACCGCAAAGGCGAGTTAATAATGTTAGTTGGGGCGGGTGGGACGGTTGCTAACGATCCCCAATTCCTTAGGTTAGCAGAGTTAAACAAAAGAAGCACAGACGTCAGAATAATTTCGGTGATTCGTGTCTTACAAAACGTAATTCCCAAGGATTACTTTCAGCAAGTTGCGTAACTAATGAAGTAACTTGTGACACGGGTCGGGGCTCGGGATCGACGTCATCAAATTAATGAGAAAACTTCACTTCAATTTAGGGTTTCCGGCTTCAATCTTTAGGATATTTGGCAGCGGTCAAGTGCTAGAATGGGTGCGATGATTGTACTTTAATTGTATTGGGGTCCATATGTGTAAACCCCGAGTTTCGCAAAAATAAAGGTTTTTCGACATATTGCTTGAGATGGAACGGAAATACTAACTATAAACGTGCAACGATCCACGAAACTACATGAAACTAACATAAATAGATGTTGGGACTGGCGGAACGGTAACATTCACAACCACTGTAACTGAGCGTACCTACTTTAAGTTATACAGGTCGTTCCCAGGAAACACATCGGATGAACGGATGTTATAAACTAGAAGTTTATCATAAAGTTAAGTAAATATTACTTGTTTCAGGGAATATTTACCGGAATACTAAATTCCTTAATGATATTACCTAAAATGGAAGCTAAATTTATTTTGACAAACTTTCGAATAGAGTGTTCACTAAAGAAACATGAATCAAGTGTTCCGCATACTAAGTAATTAAGTTAATGCACTTGTAAACTGAGGGTTGTACAACGCTAACAGCTTGCACAGGTTTCTCAGTGTATATTCTTCATTTTTAAAGATGGACTCTATGTAGTAACCAACAAAGTTGCTTATGCCATAGTTATATTAAATGAGATACGAGTTTTAAGAAGTTAGCTAACAAAACGCTACAAGCACAGCTAGTACGTGTTTAATCTTCCTTTAATTCAATTATAGTAGAGTAAACAAATAACTAATTTGAACTTTAATTTATTTACGCATTGTACTAAGCCAATGTTTATAGTTTTATGGAACGAAACTTGAAGAATTAGAATCAAAGATAGCACAGCAATCTTAACTGGGCAGGTACTGCAGTTACTAATTTATAATATCTTATCAATTACTGTATTGTAAACAGTCTTCATTTGTATGTATAGTAAAACAGTGTAGGTAATTGTGTATACATACAGTCAACTAATTGAAACCCTGGGCCAATTGGGAACTATGTCAAAGTCAAATATAAATCCTGCGACCATATATAACATGGACGTCGAACGTCAGCTAAAAAATGCCCCCAAACACAATTGTTCAATGGTGCCAAGATGGGCAGGACATAGCGCTTTTCTTAACACCGCGCATAATTCGGCGCAACATCTTTGATAAATGTTTATACATAGAATATGGCCAATCAAAACTTTGATGGACCAATCACAACTATTTTTGAATGGCAGTTTTTATAGGTTGACATGGAAACTCAATACCGTGATGCATTAAAGAGGGGGTGACATTTATTTAGGACCGTTTTTGAAAGGCAATTTAGTATGCCGTGCGGCTTCCATGTTTTATTAGTTCGTAGTATAAATCAAATTGTAAGAAATTTCTTACTACTTGTGATTATAACAAGGTTTTAAATAAGCGTAGTGTTCCAATTGATTGAGTGTACTACTTATTACGTGTAAAATGTATGAACACTTTACTTTTATGAGATTTATTTAACTTTAAATTTTAGATGTCGTATACCAAAGAAAAAATATCGAAGTTTACCAACGCCTTAAAAGGCACCTTTCTATTTAAAACTACAAATTCGACCTAGTAAGAATCGTGCTCTATAAACTTTTAATTTATTGATAATCAGGTACTTTATAATGAATTCTACAGTGTGTAAATCTAATACGGGCGATCAATTAAACCAGGCATGGAATTCATTTTTTTAAAGATTGTCGGAGCAGCAATGTAGGTACGAACATTTGTTATTGTTGATATGGCAGTTATGTCGTCTGCATTTGAAATTAGCTGTCAACGAGAGTTTAACTCGCGTATGTTGCTCTACATTGCCCGCCGAATTATTTTGTATGGAAAATTTTGTCGCTCTTATTTTAAGTAAAAGTTATTTGAATGTACTTATTATGTCATAAACTAACCCGTTAAGAGCTTCGCCCGTATTAGACTTACACCCTGTATACCTACCGCTAATAAAATTAAAATTTTCAAATAAAAACTGTAACTGCATTCGTTCAGGTACTATCCAGTCACCTACTCCTTACGCGACGATCTGATAAATTATCCATACAAATATTTAATGGTATTTTCTTGCTTCCGTTATAAATGCCAATCTCAAGGTAACGAGACACCTTACACGGTATCGCCTTTTGTTCCACTCTATCTCGACAATATCGATAAATGAGAACGTTGGCGCCTGCAATATCGACTAGGCGATGGCTAATAGAGAAGCGATGCAGCTATCCTGGACCATTCACAACACTACTCCATCGCATACATGAACCAGTATAAGTGAACTATGGTTACATAAGATACATGAGGTTTACTATGAGTTGGCAAGTACTGTTTGCGTTTACTCGATACGTAAAGTACTCCATGACACTCAAGTAAACGCTAACGCAAGCCTGACTTGGTAAAGCCAACTCATGGTTGGTACTACGGCTACTGCTGCTAGACCATTAAAAAAACTACGGTTACAATTCGTCGTCTGACAACCAAAAGTCACTAAAATTAAAGTCCATTCATCCTTAGCTGTCTTATCTAGTAAACAACTTTCTAACCTAAAAGTACACGTTGTCTGTTGTAAACTGCCATATTTGCCTATACAAAAATACCTGAGTCCGTATTTGTGCAGTTCTTCCGTAGTGATTAGTAATTTTAGGCGATGATGTGGACATATTCAACGACGGGTTTGTGGAAGCTGTCCATAGCGCTGGGTCTAAGTGTTTTAAGGCCCAACGGACAAATAAGACCAGAAAGCTCTCAGACTCCGCTCAGAAACTAATGGAAAAAAGGAGCGATATGCGCCAATTCCGTAACAAGTGTATAGAAGAAGCCATCGAGCGGAAAAAGGGCTCTAAAGTCTTTGCAAGGGATCTGTCTGTTGGGCAAAGCCAGCTCGCCAAATTAAAGACTGAGGATGGTAGAATCGTCATATTTAAATCTGAGCTGCTGAGTGAGATAGAGGGTTTTTATGGACAGCTGTACACGTCAACTAGCAGACCCGAAGTTGATCTAGCGGAAGACCTCAGAGCTAGACTGACCCAATATTAAATTATAAAACTAAGAATACGGATAAACTCGCGTACCTTTTACTTCATTCCGACGTTTCAAACACTTTACAGGGTTCGTGGTCTGCGGGCGACTGACAATGGAGGAAATTTGATAGATCTACCACCATTAAAATAAGAAAGATAAGTACAAAACTACCCACAAAGAAAATATACTAAACCACAGACAAAAATAAAGTTCTATCCGTTTTAATAGTTTTATTTCATGAATCATGAATAATCCACGCGGTAACCGAAGAAAATATTATTAAATTATACTTGGACCGAGTTCACAATCACGACGAAAATGTTTTGTGAATTAGTTGTCGCCAGTTTTATTCAACTTGTAGGGTACAATCGAGGTCAAAGATACAATTACGGCTTAGGTGCCAAAAATATATTTACACGACCTTAATATCAAGGCAATAAAGTCGTCTAAAACCGTAATTGTATCTTGGACATCGGCTATGCATAGTTGCATATACCATGTGCTACTTGCGTCATTCCATTTTTTTCAGGATAAATATGTAAATTAAAGTATGTTTTTGTAATCCTTAGACCAAAAGGTCAGTTAGATTTGGTTTTTCTTTGGGTACATTAGGTAGTAAAATATGAAATAAGTATCTATATTCAATATGATTGGTCATGGTTAGATCCGCCCTAATTCGGTACACTTTATTTAATCCCTGGGGATTGTATAGATTGTACCGGATTAGGGCAATTCAAACTGTCATTTTAGTCTAAAGAGCAAAACAATAGACTTTAAGATTACCTGTATTATCTATAGTTTAAGACATAGTTGATACAATTTCGTAAAAGATTAAGGTTACCATCGTTTTTGCGCCGATTACGACGACTTCTCAGTTGACCATTTAAATGAAATGTAAGAGTTTTTGGTAACATGTCCCACCTTGTCGTTTACTTTAGGGATACTTAGACAGATAAATTTTATATAAATCGAAGCAAATCACGTTCTTAAAGTCCGTGCCTGATTTGACATTTTACTAAAGAAATACTGATAATGACTAGACTTAGGATGTTCAAATTATTTCCCTTCAACCATTACAATTTATTCGACATAAAACAATCAGTGGCCTATTTCACCATAATTACAAGTCTGACAATTGTAAAATATCACTGTTACTGACGTCACAGGCCTCCGTAAGCTACGGCTACTGCTTACTATCGGACGGACCATGTGCTTGTTTGCCACCAACATAAAATTATTACTGACAACGTTATTATATCGTTAAAAAACGACTTTTTATTTTCCGAAACCTGTGACAATTGTCACAAGGTTTAGCACAATTTTCATTAAATCTTGACATGTGGTTCGCCTTATGTCGGAATTTCGCTACAATTGTCGTGTTTTTGTGAAAATTGTAATTTTGCTTCGCAAAAAAGTAGTTATTTACAGCTGATTTATTAAAGTTCCTGCACTACATTTTATGTTGGTGGCAAACAAACGCACGGCCCTATGTAGCCATCCAATTGGGGGCGTCTATAGTGTAGCCTATAGACGCCCCCAATTGGAGAAACAGTAAATTTACAATTGTAGCACTTGTCAATGTGGTGAAATTGGGGCCAGGTGCATTATAATGGGAAAGTAAAGCAGATTTACGAAACCCAGAAAGGTCCCATAATATAAACATGTAGGTAATTATGCCAGCTAATTTAAATTCATGCATATCGAAATCGGAGGTAAAATTGCCAAAAAAAATTGTATACGTTTCCAATTGATTTAATTTGATATCCCATAATATTTGAAGCATACGCAGGCTTGATTTAAAACCCAATCGTATCCGTAAAGTGCGAAGAAAATCCTCGCATGATTTATTTCCTGCAGCCGAACATCGTCGCCGCGCCCCCACGTTAAGGCAGGCATTGATGTGTGAAATTTAAAAATCAACTAACATTTTCTAGCCCAGTGAATCACACGTCCCTTACCAGTCTTTTACTCGAGACTTGTTTGCTCTCCGCTAGAAGATTTCCCTGTAGATAAATTCATCGTGTTGATTCGACGCTGTTTACACTGGAATCCTTTTATGTGCCTTCTAGAATTATAATAAACGAAGTTACCCTGTGTGCGCGTTCGCTTAGTTTTATGGAGAGAATAATGAAGTCCTTGGTATAACATGTAAAAAGCGGGATCACTAGCCACACTGCTGGTTTCATATTGCAAATTGTAAATATATGCTAAGTAAGGATGCAAGAACGTTGCGGCGAGAATGAGGCCACTGAGGAGCAAACTTATTTCAGTAACTAAGTGCTTAACTTTCATTACAAATTATGTATTATTCTTATTCATTTTCTAAGATATTCACTCAAACCAATATATATGTTTATCAAATAGTGCACGAGCGGCTGAGGTTGACACAAATACTTAGCGTTAACTCCTCTCCTTTTTACAGCTGTATTTCATATTTTTACCATAACTATCTTTCTTCAATCTACTTTATTTCACTATTTCTTCTGTGTATACATTGTACAAATAACCTCAAAAATACTAGTTTCTTGTAACTTTCACTTGGGTTTATTTTGTGTAAAGTGTGATTACGTCGGTGGTTTTTAGAATAATATTGTACATCTTGCACAAAGGATCATGTTATAAATAGGTTTAATTACAAGTATTTAATTTATGTATAAATATTTTGCACGGCCTTTTTCTTGTTATAAAGGATTGTAAATGTCATTGTCAATATTGTCATACCATTGACCGGATGGCGCTGTGTTGCCAACTTGGAAATTTCTGTAACACTGCATTCAGTTTTAGTTTTTTAAGGCCGTGTCACACTAACTATAGTGGCCCACAAACGGTCTCGCCGGAAGATCAGCGATTACTTCCGGGTTAGCATTATGCTGAGGCGAGACCTTTTCGGGGTAAACTATCCATATTATTGTTTTTTGTCACTAATTTTATGTTATTTTAACTTTTCTTACCATGAATAAATAATTTGAATTTCAAAAATTTGAATTTTAAAAATAAATAGTAGTATAAATAAACCATCATCATCATCATCAGCCTATGATAGTCCACTGCTAGACGTAGGCCTCTCCTATTAACTATGCGTATAGACGCATTAGAAGGTAAATGCCCATAATCGCCACGCTGGGCAAGCGGATTGGCGATCGCAGTTATGTGTCCACTGTGATGACCCTGCTGCCCATCATCATTCTTATATCAAATAATCGTCAGTGACACTTCAATCCCTTAGTCGACTTTTACGACACCCGCAGGAGGAGTTGGGGTGGTGACAAATGTATTCTCACTGCCGTCACAACACGGCCCCGTAAATAACCCATAAATAAACCGTAGGTAAATAATAGTTAAAAGAATGTACCTAATTAAAAATTATGTTACAAACACTGTTCACGTAATAATATGAATAAATAAACCAGGAGTACAGATGATACAGGGTGAACGACGTGAAGTGTTACAAAGTAGATTTTTTTAAGTCTGGTGTCAAAGTAATAGCGGCTTATTATCGGAAATATGTTTTTGACACAGCATTGTAACCTTAGGCACGCAAACATTTGGGTTGTAGACAGCAAACATAAGAACGAAACTGAGCTTTGGCTTGAAAAGCTCGTAAGAACCAAAAATGGCTGAAAACCGAATTTCACGTGTCATTTCTCCAGTGCAGTAAGTTTCGGACTTTTTTTCTGGTCTGTTTTGAAGAGAAAGGTGAGAGCAATAAAACATACTAGTATAAATGCAATGATGAAAGCGATCGTATTTCACTGGCACATACCACTACCCAGTGGTCACAAACGTGCTGGTAGCAAATATTTTTTTACCATTGCAAGACCATAGTCAAGGCACTACACTTGACGAAAGTAAATTTAATCACAAAATTTAATATTTATCCTATTGTTTTTTCTTACTTATAGTAACGAATTGTTGCAACTAAAAAATCGCAGTCCTTTGAAATTGGTAACACTTCATTTCGGTCATCCTGTATAAATATGTATAGGTACAGTCGAGTGCATTAATATATAGACACATTTGTAAGGGATCAGTATGGAGAAGTGTATATATGTATATTAATGCCCTTGACTGTACGTATCCTATATTTACGAGGGCCGTTTGATAAGTTTTTTTAAAAAG